>JAXBDA010000898.1:0-67355 GCA_036023075.1 Gaultheria prostrata
CAAAAATTGAAAACAAATCGAGCGAGCTAATACAATTTATTAATTTTTTTGAAACAAATCATGGTTAAATATGAGGATACTTTCTTACTTTCTTTAAAAAAAATTCTTCAAATTTTTTTTTTTTTTGCATTTATCTTTTATAATAAATTTATTAAAAGAACTCTCGAAGATTTAGGGGGGCGTAATATTGGGAGTTTGCTTCGGCCCCCTAAAATAACTCTTGAAATTTTTTGTAAATTTTTTACTTGAATATATTTGTTCAAAATTTAGTATTAAGTGGGCAACCAAGCTTTTGTTTGGGCTTGGGCAACCCAAAAATTAGGGCCGGTCCTGACCTAACTACAAGTTGAAGATATTTTGTTGGTTGCATTTTGAGTATAAAGTTTTTTTGGGTAAATATTTTGAGTATAAAGTTATTGATTAGGAGGGTGTCAATGATTGTTGATAAGCCATGCCAGCTTGGAGAAAAGGGTGTTTGCAAATTTTAATACCACTCCATTAAGATTACGCTCAGCAGATGGGAATCTTAAGATGGGAAGGGGAGTGTTGGTGTGCGGCATCCGAGCTGAGCCTTCGCATGTGTTTTCTATGGTTCTAATTTCATCTCGGCACTTTGCAGATTCGAACTGTCATTACCAAGATGAAATCCAACCCGCTGATTGCGGAGATCAATGGCTCATATGCGCACACTAGGACCGCACACCAACCCTCATGTGACAAAAAAAATATGTCTCACCAAGCCCCTATTTGACTACAAAAACATGTTATTTTATATGTACTGCTACCATCTATGGGAACATTTTTAGACTAATCAGGTATGAGTATGAACTTAATTTTCTCGAATTATATGTTGCAAGAAAAATAGACTGTTAGACTATGACCAATTTATTTCTCTTTTAACCAATGTGATTCTTTCGTAAGGGTTTTTAGGCAAAACATAAACAAATAGAACTGGCGGTCGCATTATACTTTAAATGAGATACCACATGAAAGACCGTAAACATGAAGGATCCTTTCTCGTATCAACGAGTTCACATTCATATTAAGTTTAAGTCGACTAATCACCAACAAACATTTACTGTACTTTATAGTAAAATATAAACGTAAATTTGGCTGTGGGAAGCGCTGTAGGAATTGGTCTGAAATTCGCGGATTACCCGAAAAACAAAAAGAACTATTGCACTCTACTTCTGTATGTCAAGTCATGATCAAAAAAATCCAAGACTAAAGTGTGAGACATGAAGATTACCACCATTTGAGTCTCCTGGTAAAATCCAGTATATATATGCCATAATTTCATGTACTTATACCAACCCCAAAGTACTTGGGAAGCTTCAAAGACCACATGAGAACTAGGAGTCCCTACATCCCCTTAAATCAGATCTCATGCTTCTCTTTGACTGGAAAGTGTGAGTCATACAAGGACTAGATGTGGGAGGAAATGTAAAAGCAATAGCCCCTTTTGTGATTATGCCTAACCACACATTTCCAATTTTTTCTCAACATTTTACTCAAAAGGTTAAAATTTGACAAGGCCTCATGGTCCATGGATTTTTTCCTTTTAATGGTGTGGACATAATATGCCATTGTACAAAACCAATAGTTTCTTGCAATCTTGTTCTCGCTCAAATGATTTGGTTCGTATGAATATGCATGCTCCGTTTACAATAATTTCAAAGTGATATGTTTCATTGTCAGTACTATAGGTTGTCTTCAGTCCACACGAACCTAATTAAACTTTTATTTGCGGGGTTAAATGCTTGGTGATTAACATTTCCATTTTTATCCCAAAATCTTACTCAAAAGGTAAAATTTTGACAAGGCCTTGGACTTTTTTTTGTTACTCCAAAATGGTGTGGATATAATATGCCATTGCACAAAACCCACAAGTTTATTGCAATATTTTTCTGGCTAAAAAAATGATTTGGTTGATATGAGTACATTAACCCAAATTAGTGATACTAAATTGTCAATATAGTTTTTCTCCCGTCCACAACCTTAATTGAGACGTCCACTTACGGGGGCATGGGCTTACCACGGCTCCCATTTTTTGTGATTTCAGTCATTTATGTTGCAAGTTTTCAAATGCAAAATTGCTACGTAATAACGAATAATAAAAAAAGGGGTCTATTTTCAGAAGTTACAATTGTGGGTTTTTCCCCCCTACCATTGCCAAATGTAAGAAAAATGGGTGTTCCAATATGATATTTTCATGGATAATTTATAAAATGAACTCTTCATATCACGATTATAGAAATTTTACGTAGTAACGTAGGCGTCAAAAAAAATTTCATTGTGTACTGTCCAATTCCAGTGGGGCCAATTAAGGTCTGAATGTAAAAATCACCTCATCATCAAGCATAGAAAATGGCAGTTGTACATCTTCTGTTGAAAGAAGAGAGAAAAAGGAAAAGTTGAAATAGGCTTTTGCAGATAAAAGTTCTTCTCTAGCTCAAGGTGGGAAAGGATGGCAATGGACTTAAAGAAGATGGGCCCATGTTGGACCATCTAAGCCAGTGGCCCACTACAGCATTTTGAACTCAAGCTCAGCCCACAGAATGGTAAATTTTGTTGCAACTCACATGTCCTGTGTTTTTTTTTTTGGTACTAAGTGGTGGGCATCACAATGACGGATGCACGTGACAAACTTAATTCAACACACAATATTCAGTGCCCCGCGCACCGTCAAGTAGTGTTCCGTGTCTCTTTTTCATCACACACTAAGGTGAAACCTACACACTTATCTTAGGCTAGCAAATTCGGGCGCCAGGAGCTCCTATTTTCTCCTTTATTTTTGAATTATTCAACATCAATCTGCGTAAGATTTAGAGAAGCGGTCACAATGACAACGACAACAAATAGCCGCGAACTACTTCAGCCGATGCTAATGTGGTATTCAAAGGACTTTCACGCGGCTTCTTTTGTAGCCACGTTTTATTGTTTTTCGCGCTTCTTCTTTTTTCACTCTATACTATTGTTTTTTCCAATATTACTCTTTCCATCATTTTTTAGGTGTGTTGTTTCGCAAATCCAACTTATTAAAAAAAACATCATTACTTTTTTCATATCAGTTTTGACCTTTACTGTTACCAATTAACTCTTAACTCATTAACTTTTCAAAATGGCAAAATAATAGGAATAATTAATTGTACAAACTTTTATCCATTAACTTTTCAAGTCAGACATTTATTAAGAGACAGCTCCAAATAAAAATACTCAACTATTAAAAAGGGACGGAGAGGGTATGTTGTTAATTTCTGCTTCCTCAAACAAAACCAAGAATTCCAAAAATTAACAACATGACATGGCCAATCGATGATGTTATATTGGCTTTTATGTCTGGTTAAATATATAAACCAGCCGAATTGGTAAAAAAGAACAGCAACATTATCGACATAGATGGATGTGCACAAATTTAAACACAAATGCATCGCCATCACCCCTGGCCATCGGAGCATGTGCTATAGTGACTCGCCACAGCCGGCGAGTCATTGGAGCCTCGCCTCCCCCCCCCCCCCTCTCTCTCCTCCCCCCCCTCTCTCTCTCAGTCTAGGTCTCTCTGTAATTGACGATGACGGAGACCAGAGACGAAGACTTGTCGGATGGAGACTAGAAATGCAATTTTTGGAAAACAACGGCGATGGCGACTTATCCTAAAATTGATTTGAGACCATAAGGTGGTAGATCTCCTCGAGACAATTTCAACGGTGTAAGATCAGTGGTTGACGGAATCCACCGGAAGTCACACGCGCCGGATGGCAGCTACGCGTGTCGGAGAGTGCGCCAGTGAGGTAGAAGACGATCTATTTATTTATTTATTTATTTTTTTGGGCCAAATGGCTATTCGGTTGGGTACCTCCCTTATTTGATGACTAGCCAAAGTAGAATTTGGTTCATTTCTAGCCAAAAATGACTAGAATTTTGCCTAGACTGATGGAAATGCTCTGAGGGATTTTAGGCAAAACATAAACAAATAGAACTGGTGGTCGCATTATACTTTAAATGAGATACCACATGAAAGACCGTAAATATGAAGAACCCTTTCTCGCATCAACGAGTTCACATTCATATTAAGTTTTAAGTTTATTGATCACCAACAAACATTTACTTTGTAAAGTAAAAATAAGCGACGATCGGACTGTGAGAAGCACTGTAGGGGATTGGTTTGAGATTTGCATAAGCTGGGGCCTGCATTACCAAAAGAAAAAAAAAAAAAACTATTGCACTCTACTACATCAAGTCATGATTAAAAATAAATAAATAAAGTATCAGACATGAAGATTACCACCATTTGAGTCTCCTGGTAAAATTCAGTATTTTTTTTTTGGGTGAACCATGGTAAAATTCATGAGTATATGCCATGATTTCATGTACTTATACCAACCCCAAAGTACTTGGGAAGCTTCAGAGACCACATGAGAACTAGGAGTCCCTACATCCCCCTTAAATCAGATCTCATGCTTCTCTTTGACTGGAAAGTGTGAGTCATACAAGGACTAGATGTGGGAGGAAATGTAAAAGCAATAGCCCCTTTTGTGATTATGCCTAACCACACATTTCCAATTTTTTCTCAACATTTTACTCAAAAGGTTAAAATTTGACAAGGCCTCATGGTCCATGGATTTTTTCCTTTTAATGGTGTGGACATAATATGCCATTGTACAAAACCAATAGTTTCTTGCAATCTTGTTCTCGTTCAAATGATTTGGTTCGTATGAATATGAATGCTCCGTTTACAATAATTTCAAAGTGATATGTTTCATTGTCAGTACTATAGGTTGTCTTCAGTCCACACACGAACCTAATTGAACTTTTATTTACGGGGTTAAATGCTTGGTGATTATGCCTAACCTAACATTTCCATTTTTTCCCAACATCTTACTCAAAAGGTAAAAATTTGACAAGGCCTTGGACTTTTTTTTTGTTAAAATGGTGTGGATATAATATGCCATTGTACAAAACCCACAAGTTTATTGCAATATTTTTCTGGCTAAAAAAATGATTTGGTTGATATGAGTACATTAACCCAAATTAGTGATACTAAATTGTCAATATAGTTTTTCTCCCATCCACAATCTTAATTAAGCCGTCCACTTATGGGGGCATGGGCTTACCACGGCTCCCATTTTTTGTGATTTCAGTCATTTATGCTGCAAGTTTTCAAATGCAAAATTGCTACGTAATAACGAATAATAAAATAAAAGGGGCCTATTTTCAGAAGTTACAATTGTGGGTTTTTCCCCCCTACCATTGCCAAATGTAAGAAAAATGGGTGTTTCAATATGATATTTTCATAGATAATTTATAAAATGAACTCTTCATATCACGATTATAGAAATTTTACGTAGTAACGTAGGCGTCAATTTTTTTTTTATTGTGGACTGTCCAATTCCAGTGGGGCCAATTAAGGTCTGAATGTAAAAATCACCTCATCATCAAGCATAGAAAATGGCAGTTGTACATCTTCTGTTGAAAGAAGAGAGAAAAAGGAAAAGTTGAAATAGGCTTTTGCAGATAAAAGTTTTCTATCTCCAGGTGGGAAAGGATGGCAATGGACTTAAAGAAGATGGGCCCATGTTGGACCATCTAAGCCAGTGGCCCACTACAGCATTTTGAACTCAAGCTCAGCCCACAGAATGGTAAATTTTGTTGCAAATCACATGTCCTGTGTTTTTTTTTTTTGGTACTAAGTGGTGGGCATCACAATGACGGATGCCCGTGACAAACTTAATTCAACACACAATATGCAGTGCCCTACGCACCGTCAAGTGGTGTCCCGTGTCTCTTTTTCATCACAACCAAGGTGAAACCTACACACTTATCTTAGGTTAGCAAACCCGGGCGACAGGAGCTCCTATTTTCTCATTTATTTTTGAATTATTCAACATCAATCTGTGTAAGATTTAGAGAAGCGGTCACAATGACAACAACAACAAATAGCCGCAAACTACTTCAGCTGATGCTAATGTGGTATTCAAAGGACTTCCACACGGCTTCTTTTGTAGCCACGTTTTATTGTTTTTCGCGCTTCTTCTTTTTTCACTTTGTACTCTTGTTTTTCCAATATTTCTCTTTCCATCATTTTTAAGGTGTATTGTTTCGTAAATCCAACTTATTTAAAAAAACATCATTACTATTTTCACATCAATTTTGACCTCTACTATTACCCATTAACTTTTTACTCATTAACATTTCAAAATGGCAAAATAATAGGAATAATTAACTGTACAAACTTTTATCCATTAACTTTTCAAATCAGACACTTATTAAGAGACAGCTCCAAATAAAAATACTCAACTATTAAAAAGGGACGGAGAGAGTATGTTGTTAATTTCTGCTTCCTCAAACAAAACCAAGAATTCCAAAAATTAACAACATGACGTGGCCGATCGATGATGTTATATTGGTCATTTTGACTAGTTAAATATATAAACCAGCCGAATTGGTAAGAAAGGACAGCAACATTATCGACATAGATGGATGTGCACAAATTTAGACACAAATGCATCGCAAGCGTTTAATGAAACTGAGTTTCACGTAACAGATATGCAGCTCACACAAAGTAGACGATTTTAAGATATATTTATGTTCATATCTTTACATATTCATCTGTGTCCGTAACATTTTGGAGTATGAATTGTCGAACCTATTGGGACCAAGATTAAAGGTGCATGGGATTTACTCGAAGCTGTTATCACGTACGCGTCATGATTTATCCTTGGGCCGGGTTTAGTGCAGCTGCCAATAAGTTGCTGAGAGAGATGGTCAGCATTCCCACCTGAGCCCAACAAAAGAAGCTTAAACTTTATTTTATACAAATTTCTCTATGTACATCAAAATGGTTTTGGTTTTGGGCTTTTTTTTTTTTTTTTTTTGTTATTCGTCATTCTTAATCTATTACAGGGGAGGGAGGAATGAGACTCCATCCCGGAATGTATTGTGGGGCATCCAAGAGCTCTACCGCATAAGCTAGCCACCACTTGTAAAATGGTTTTGGTTTATGGTATCCTAAAAGTTATGTTGCGGTAAGTATCCAGATGTTGTGTTAAGTATTCCTTGTATGCAATGGTAGTATTCGAGATTATGAAAACCGGGTACAAAAAACAAAATACTTTCGCATAAAACAAGATTGTGTTGATGTATTTTGCTGTTTTGCCACAACATCTAAAATACTTATCACTACATACGAAATACTTACAGCAATATCTGCAATACTAACTTTTGAAATACCATACAGCAAAACCACTTTAGTGTACCATAGGCTGACTATATAATTTTATAATGGCCTACTGGCTTCCACAGCGTCGACAATTCCTTTTTGTTCCCCTGAGAAATTCAACATGCATGGTCAAGCCAAATAAAGAAGCCGCGGCAAGTTGGGTAGAAGTACAAAGATGGGAACTAAGTCGCATTCTTCGCATGCGGGTGTCGGTGAGCGAGCGCGAATGCATCTTTCAAAAACCTCTCACATAATTAGAATTCGTCATGACTAGAAAAATTGAGATTGAGAGCGAGAACAAAAACTATTTTAAAGAATTATGTGACTAAGAATCCGATTCCTATAAAGAGGATATTAATACTCTTCTTGATGAGCATTGAGTTGGGTTGAGGTAGAGGAATGCAGCTTTTTCTACAATATGACAAAATAAATAAAATAGACAACGTCAACAATATGTAAAATTAAACAACAGACAATGTCTATGAGTGTAAGAATTTTACTAAAATATTTCAATTTTCAAATACAGTACAAATCTTTCACAAGGTATATTAGAGACTACTAGACTAGAGTATAGACTTCACAATGTGTGTGGCTGACAATAAAAGGCTGTACATCTGCGGATTTTTTTTTTTTTTTCATTCGATATATATGAATGGGGATTAGCGTGAGAGTTAATGAGTAAGTCCAAAAGGGGTCTAGAAGTTATCCATAGTCCTAAACTCCATTCGAACTTTGGTCTCGCTTATGGGAAAATCAAAAGCTAACCGCTGGGCTACAAACCCTTGATTACATTTGCGGATTGAGGGACTTTGGGGAGTATCGGTGGGTACGTACCCTATATATTCAACAAAATGTTTAGTTTTATTTCTTGAATTCTTTTCATTTTTTAGTCCAAATTCATATATATTTTTTTAATTTACGGAAACCTTTGGGAAGAGAGAAGTGATGGAAACAAAGTTCCTAAATGATGAATTTAATTTAAATCGAATCTACGCCTCATTTATTGACTGAAAATTGGACAAATAATAGATTGAGGCATTACCGATATTAAAATGAGCTAATTTTTATAGTAACAATATTGAACGGTTCCGATCACTTATGTGAAATCCTGAAATGACTTGTACAGAAACAGTGTAAATTTGGTATACATTAAAATTTTGTACCTGTTTTTATTTTTTTTATATAAATGCATTCGATTGAAAAAAGAATCGGATGAAAAAGGCATTGGATGTGAATCGAGAAACTGTGGGGTCCTCCTAAACGCCCGCGCAGACCATGCATGAAGACTACGTAACATTGTCAGAAACCGTGTGGATCGATTTTGACTAAAAACGATATATACGTAAATTCGGAAACCAAATATTTCAATAAAAAAGAATAATACGCCTATAATTTTTGTAATTATAAATGAAAAATAACAAGTACTCCGTAAAATTATTTCATGCTTATGAAGCATTGCTTTTTTATTATTATTTATTTTTTCCATTGGATATACATCAAGGGGGTTAACGGGGGAGTAAGTGAGTTAGTGCAGAAGGAGTTTAGAAGCTAGCCCTAAATCCCAAACGCCTCTGCCGAGACTCTAATCCTGGTCTCGTTTGTGGGAGAACCAGAAGTTAACCGCTTGACTACAAGCCCTTGGTTATGAAGCATTGCTCTATCAGGGGAAATTTTAAGTGGTATTCCCTCTGTTCCAAAATTATAATCCACCATGAAAGACATGTAATTTTTTAATAGAAAATAAAGTATTTTGTCAGTATTTGTACAATTTTTTTCGCTATTTAAAACAGTAATTGACATGTTTAAATTGATGCGAAGAAATTCAAATTTTAATGCACTTAACTTTTTAATTTACAACTTACGTACACATTTGTTTGTAGTATATAACTTTGAACGGAGAAGTAAGATTTATATGTTTTTTGACAAAATAATTGATCTAGCTAGATTATTTTTGTCCTTATTCAAAATTTTGTCGCATTTGTTAGTTTTGCGTCACTTTTTCGTGAATTATTGGTTAGTCTCCACGAGAGGAATCTAAAAGTAAAAATTATGTTCAAAATTGAATTTTTTTAATAAAGACAAAAATAATGGGTTATTGGACATTTTTTTGGTCTTTATTCGGGAAAAAATCAGTTATGAGGATAACTTTTTACATTTTAGAATCTTCTTAACAAGACAAACTAATAATCCACACAAAAAATGACGCAAAACTAACAAATATTCAAAAAAAAATTGAATAAAAACAAAAAAATAATTCAAATGGATTATTTAGCCAAACCACCCTTTAATTTATGTCCAATTTTCGTAAGACTAATTATTCATTCTATATTTTTGGGACAATTATACACGTACGATATTAAACCCATTTTCACATTATTTGATAAGACCACTCCCACAAAACAAAATCCAAACTTTTTAAAGTTTGTGTCCTCGCTCCTGATTTTCAAAATCCATGGAAGTCAAACAAAATCAAATAATACAATTATTGATAAGACCATTTGTGGTCTAGCACAACATATGAAACCTTTGTTTTGTCAACTTGAACGTGGGCTTAAATTCTCCTCTTATGGATGAAAAAAATGACCTTAATACATTATTAAAAATAGTAATATATCTAAAATCTTTCAAAATGAGTCTACGATAATCATATATAGTAGTAAAAACCATTTATTAGCTTTTATGAAAGTGTTTGGTTATATGTGAGTCCTATATATTAAAAATCGAGCTAACGAGCAATCTTTCTGAAACGTGTCGCTATCTTTCTAAAATTCATCCGCGTTGTATAGTAAAATAGGTTCATGTCCTTCGTAAAAATAACCTGGCTAGCTAACGTGCAACCTTTCTGAAGCGTATTGACATTATTTAGCAAAATAGTTACAACTCTTATGACATGCTTTCTAATATATTAGAACTTAGCTATCGAGCAATCTTTCTAAAACATAGTACATACCAACATGATATAGTAAAATGGTAAAATTTATGATATGTTTGTCCATATTTTAGAATTATTAGAATACGAAGAATCTTCTTAGCGTATCAGCGTTTTATAGTAAAATAATTATTGTTTTTAATTTCAATACATGGCTTTTATTAAAAATAATTCAGTCAACAATTAATGATTTTTTTTTAAAGTGAATCGATGTTATATAGTAAAATTGTTACGACTTTTACAACGTGGTTTTTGATTTATGAGTCTTGTCCAAAACAGGGACGGAGCCAGGAATTTCACTACGCAGGGGGAAAAAAAATTTCCAAAATGCTTTACAGGGGCGAGCCTATGTAATTCATAGGAAAATTTATGTTTTTCTATATAATACTACAAGTTTTTCTTTTTCTTGCAGGGGCAACCGCCCCTACTGGCCCCCCTCTGGCTCCATCCCTTGTCCAAAATAATCCAGCTAGCAAAGAATCTTGCTTGTATAGTAAAATAGTTACAGCTCGTATGACGTGTCTGTCCAAATGTATTCTCATTCAAATCATATTTCCTATAAAAATTCATGAGTACTTTTTTTTCTTTTTTTCCATTTAGTCTCATATCAATATTACATATTTTTTCGTACAATAGAAGCAAAATACCTTCCAGAAAATTAACAATAAACAATAAGCGGCGCAATCCTAAATTCAAACCGACAGATAATTGTCAACTTTTATATAAATTGCATCGAGCAAATAAGGTCAGTAGTTGATTTTTTTGGTCACCTTTTATAAACCCCCTCGTCTTCAAGGAATATGGTAAAATTATGGTTAAATAAATATCTTCCTAAATTAGTAGATGTATATATAGAAACAAATTTAAAAAAAAAACCCCACCAAACTAACTAACTCCAAAGCCCTTCGTAAGCGTGACCAAATAATTACATAGTCAAATGGGAACAATGTGGACGTCAAAATCTTGATATATTGTCTGCATAGCTACAAGTTACAAACATTATTTAGAGAGAGAGAGAGAGGAGAGAGAAGGGTGCGTGCGTTTCCGCGTTGAGAGATGAGGACTGTTCCATGGAAGAAAAATATGACAGCTAGAGTTTATACACGGGGTCAGTCCTGTTGGTTATTGCATTTGTTCCTCACACAATTAACCAGAGTTCGATTTTTTTAATTAAGGTCACAAAAAAAGAATTTTTTGTGAATTTTCTAGTCTCGGTGTGGATAACCTAATTGGATCAGTCGGGAAAGAATTAATCGAGATGTGCGTAAACTGGCTTGGATAACTGGGACAAAAAGGAGAGAGAGAGTATTAATGGTTCAATTTCCTGAAATCTGAACGAACCACAAGAATTTGGCTTTGACACCTTACCAAAGTCATCATTTCTTTTCCTTTGACTATTTAGCATATTTCCACCTTATTTTCACACCACCATTCTACAACCCTATAAAACTACCTCCTTCTCTCTCCACCCATCTTTTCCTCTCCATTCTTCATCCTCTAACCCTACTTGTCAAACCAAATTCTCTCTCTCTCTCTATATATATACATTTATATATATATAATTCTGAATCTGGACTGTTAATCCATGGATGGTTTTCACCACCGTGTCTCGGTGAACATCGATCAAGGAGACAGTAGGTTTCCTCAATGGAGTATTCAGGAGACAAGGGATTTCTTGATGATTCGAGCAGAGCTGGATCAGACCTTCATCGAAACCAAACGCAACAAAGTTCTGTGGGAGGTTGTCGCGACAAAGATGAAGGAGAGGGGTTACAATCGTAGCACTGAGCAGTGTAAGTCCAAATGGAAAAACCTCGTCACTCGATACAAGGTATAAATCTTCTTACATATATGACTGTGTTTTTCAATATATAAACATCCTTGATCAATCGTTTAATCGAGAACATGATTCGCAAAACACGAATTTTACTTGGAAAACCCTACTTTTTTCTAGATCGAAAGAACGAGGAAAGATTTCATAATTCTGGATCGATGAAAGTTAGGTGCAAAATTTTTAAATGTTTTCTGGCACCCAGCCCTAAAACTATCTAGCCACATCACCTAACTAGGTGAGATGCGTGTAAGTTGGTCCGGACACCTGAGTTAATAAAAAAAAACATATGTGGTTGTTCAGGTTATTTGACTGATACAAACATTTTTTTATCCCAACATTATTATTTTATTTGTGTACGTACGATTACCTTACTAATTAAAATGTTTTAATTGCATATAGACGACCTTTATGTGTTAGGTTTTATGAGTATGCCCTGATGTTATTCTCAAAAAAGGATTTTGTTCACAAAGGAACTCATTTACTTATTTTTTTAGATGTTATTTTAAAATGATTGTGTGCTCAAGGAACTCATGTATCTTTGTTTTTATTTTTTTGGGTATTTAGGGATGTGAAAATATGGAACAAGAAGGTATGCGCTTGCAGTTTCCATTCTTCAATGAACTTCAGACCATTTTCACGGCGAGGATGCAACGAATGCTATGGATGGAAGCGGAAGGGGGGGGAGCGAGCGGGTCGAAGAAGAGAGGGGTTCTACTATCATCAGAAGACGAAGACGAAAATGAAGAGAGCGAAGACAGAGAGAAGGGTAATAATAATAATGCAAGCAAGAAGAAAAGGAAGGTTATAACTAAAGGTGGTGGCACTAGTCATGGGAGTGGTGGAAGTATCAATGGTTTGAAGGAGCTTTTGGAGGAGTTCATGAAGCAACAAATGCAAATGGAGATGGAATGGATGAAAGCCTTTGAGGCTAGAGAAGAGGAGAGGAAAATGAGGGAGATGGAGTGGAGGCTAAAAATGGAGGCATTGGAGAATGAGAGGGTGGTGAATGAGAGGATGTGGAGAGAGAGAGAAGAGCAAAGAAGAGTGAGAGAAGAAGCTAGGGCAGAGAGGAGGGATGCCCTTATTACAGAACTTTTGAATAGGCTTAGAAGAGATGGTGGTCAACTTTAGTCAATTCAATTTGGATCTGGACCTAATTATTTTGTTCATTTTTCTTGTTCTCTTGAGGAAGAAGAAACAAGCCATATGAGAGGTTTGTCACAAAACTTGGTTCAGCTCATGCTTTGGTTTAGCCTTATAAGTAATTTTGTTTTTAAAGAAAATGCTACAATGCACACCCTTCGAGTTCATTTTTATGATATGAATTTTGTCTGATAATTATTAGTCCCTCTATCCCATTTTAGTTGTTTCCTGCGAATATCCGTGCCATTTTAAAACGTCTATATCTTTTTATTTATGATGTTTTTACAATTTTTGAAAATTTTGTCTAATATAATTAATCGAGATCTATCAAATAAGATTCATATTGCATATAAAATGCATTATAGATTGAAAACTACAAGAATTTTAAAAAGGCACGGATAATCATAGGGAGCAATTAAAATGAGATGGAGAGAGTAATATATATATATATATATATATATATACACACAACTATTATGTATTTTTTATGCAAATTTTATAAAGTTTTATACTATTTAAAAGATGCATAGACTTACACACCCTAATGAAGGGTGTGTATTTTAGCACTTTCTGATAAAAAATAATAGTCTTTTATTTTTTAATATACTCCCATGTATAAGGTATTACACTATCACTACAAGCAAGAAAAGGATTTAAATGTGGCAATAATACTTTTGAAATAGTAAACTACAAATGGGGTGCTTCGGTTATAAAAGAAAAGTCGACATAAAGGCTAAAGCCAAATTTTGTATATATAGAAAAAACTTGCGTGCTTGTATTATGTTTGTATATTGGCATACCTCATTCTTTGTTCGTATCCGTAGACCATCTTACGATCAGGAGTTGGAAGTATTTGATCCATATCCTGATATAAGAAGTCCAACGAGAGCAATGTTTGAAATGACAATTCACAAAGAAAACAACGATATTGAGATTGATTAGAATAAAAAGATCCCTAAAATCAACTCAATGACTTATGAATAAAATAGATATGATTGTAGGGAAATTTGATAAAATTGAAGTTTATGGACCAATTTGACTTAATTAGTATAATGACCCGAATGAATATAACAGACTATTCTAAACGCCATCTATTTTCTAAATACTATTGCAGGATTTGTTGAAATACAGTATATATATGTTATTATATTATTGTTTAAAGATCTTACGCTCCCTGGATACCTGTCTGCCATGCAATTCAATTCTTTATCATATAAGGCTATTTGTTTGACGGGTTAATAAGCTCTTACGCTTTCTGGCTGCCTGCCATGCAATTCAACTCTTTATCGTATAAGGCTATTTGTTTGACTGGACTAATAGTAAATTGAAGTATAATCCTGTAGGATAACTAATCTCATCGAACAAATAGTGATGGGATTAATAACACCATATTATATGTGGTATTGTATATCCCATTGTTTGTGGAATCACATAAATTCCACGTATATTTAATTTAGACAATAAAATTTTTGTACCCCCGAATATGCGGCAGGAGACTTTCATTGACAAAAAAGAGCATAACAATACAAATAGACTGATTATCCATCCACTCAGAATATGTCAATGATTATCCCGCACCAGCTGACCTGTTAACCCATAGAATTTTTTCAATTTTATAAATTTTTGTAGCCTAACTAGGTGGTTCAAAAAGTTAATCTCGAGTTATACAGTAGCTCGATGTAGCCGATTATATACCGCATCAATTTCCCACATCTCACCTATGCAGGGCAAGTGAGATGGGCTCTCACAATTTTCCATTAAGTTGTATATATGGCAACGCCCAACAACTACTACTAACTCGAGGTTAACTTTTTGAGCCGCGTGGTTAAGCTAAGGATTAGCAGGCCAGCTGGCGCAGGTCGTTACAAATGGCCTCAGAGCTTATACATTTCTAAGTGTCAGGTGGGCCCCGCAAGGAGACTTGCTTAGGTGAGCCTGACAACAGAGGAGCTTGAGGTACTTGTCGTGCTTGGGCAGGTCCCACATGAGATGAGCTTGAGAAGCTGTATGTGCTTAAGCGGGTACTTGTCTCACATCGTTTGATATGTGTAGAAGTGATGAAACACTGGGCGCAACGTAGACGTTGAGATCGTAAGTGGGGAAGTTTGTGGGATCCCACATCAAAGACTTAATTATGAAAACGTTAAGTTGTATGTATGGCACGGCTACGTGGTAGCCGAGCAGAATTTCCCAGGATCTTGTTAGAAGGGCTACGTGACAGATGGTTATTGGCAACATCACGTGCCAAGACGATTATTGATGAGGTCACACACTCATGCCAAACACGCGTGACCTAGAGAGCAAGCGCATTATAATCTATAAATACCCAAGGGATAAACCCTAGGTACACACTTCTAGATCTGAAACGTTCATTGTGGTTTCCTCTCTCCCTCAAGTACTTACTAGAGTGTTGGAGCGCCCTCTAGTAAAGTTTAGACTACTACTTAGGTCAAAATAAGCCTGTATGTAATACATAATTTAATAACGGTAGTATATCAGGAAATAAAAAATTTATACTTAACGGATAAAATAAAGATTTCAGATTTTTTTAGTGATTGTACTCGATAGTGTATGTTTGTAGCGATGGCAATAGGGCATGCTGGAGTCAGATTTGTGGCCCCGCTCCTGCCCCGTTTCTTATTAGAGCAGAGTGAGAGTGGGAAAAATCATGGATGTGTTTGGGCCAAGGAATAATCGGGTCTCCATTCAACACCGTATTTTGTACTAATTTTTTTTTTCTTCTTGAGAGGGTTTTAATAAGAAAACATAATATAATAAAAGATGAGAGTTAAAAAGATAGACAATAAGAAACAAAGAAACGAAACATTGATTTTTTTTATTTTTTATTTTAGTCTTATTTCATTGAAACAAATAAAATCTACATTAAGTTTTTATAATTGGGGACTGGTCGGGGAAGCAAATAGGATCACATATTCGCATCCCATTTCCTTATCGGATTGAGGAATACCGAATACCCGTCGGCATTGGGGTGCTGGGACGCCACCATTATCATACATAAACCAGAGTTAGCTTCATTGAACGAGAACATGTAATTATAATAGAGAATTGTTATTGGCACTTCCCGTTTCTCTATTGACACTTTTTTTTTATTAGGTAAACTTTTTCTTGCATTTTACATGTAAAGACAAAAAAAAGAATGCCAATAGCAAAAATGGGAGTGCCTATATCAATTCCCTTATAATAATGGGGGGTACTGTTTTGGAAAAATAATTGATCCAGATTATTTTTTGTCCTTGGTCAATTTTTTTTTCATTCATTAGTTTTGCGTCAATTTTTTATAGATTATTGGTTCGTCTCGACGAAAAGAATCTAAAAAGTATCGTCTCGACAAAAAGAATCTAAGAAGTAAAAAATTATGTTCAAAATTGAATTATTTTGAATAAAGACAAAAATAGTGGATTATAGGACATTTTTTTGTCCTTACTAAAAAAAACTCTACCATTATTTTGAGGTTTTCAATTATGTAAAAGAGTCTTGCTATTTGTACAGACCAAGGTGCACCGATGGTGCACTGACCGGCGTCGGGGATCCACTTGTGGGTCCCCCATGGCAAATCCGTATCGTTAGATCATCTTAAAATCGTTTTCCGAGGGTCTATCGCTAGAATTGAGGCAATCAGACTGCTCTAAGTGCTTGATCCAAAATCACCCAATTTCATGCAAATTTTTTTTGGATGAAATGGGTGATTTTGGATCAAGCACTTAGGGCCGTTTGATTGCCTCGATTCACAAGTAGGGCCCCTCGGAAAATGATTTTAAGATGATCTAACAGTTCGGATTTGCCGTGTGAAATCCAAAAATGGGTCCTCGATGCCGGTCGGTGCACCATGGTTGGTCCTTAGGATTTTCGTATGTAAATATATGTCAGACAACACAATTTTGCCATGCATCTACTTTGGACCTAAATGATGGAGACGGGTGGGAAACAGGGAATTGAATTGTCGGCATAGCTGTAAGTCCTTTTATAGCCATAGTTCTAGTTCGATTAAAGGCAATATGAAACGGTCCAGTTTCATGCTTCAATTCCTCTCCCCAGCTCCATCCCTTAAGTCCCCATTTGGCCCTTAACTAATTCATATAATAAGCTAAAAAGGGCTTTTGGCCGTTTCTGTTTTGGACATATCCCATTTGGTTCTAAACTTCACTATTCTATGATTCTCTCTGTCCCTTTTTTTTTTTTTTTGATCAAACAAAAATGCCTTACAGGCTTCCATTAAAATCATTCTCCAAGACAAATACAAGAAAAGTAGGAAAATTAACAACCCAGTTACAAGGAAGTTTTTGCCTTAAAGCTAAGGATGCAATCTCATGTGCCACCTTGTTTGTTGTACGTCACTTGAGGATAAAGTTCCCTTCCTTGGCGAAATGACGGATGTCCTGTACCACTGCACTGACCTTCCATGGAGGGTATCTGTCCCTTTCCATTTGTACAATTGTTAGCCATCACTTCTTTGAAGGAGCCATGCTACTTGTACAGATTTGTGCGCAAAATCGCTCGCAGATCGTTTCGTGAGGCCTACTTCGAGATTCCACATGAACGATCGGAGCCGTTAATTTCAAAAAACACGAGATTTGGCTAATTTGATGTCTCAACCCGAAGTGCCTAAACACACTATACTCTACCTCAAAAAGCCTAAACACCCTAAAATTGAACCCCACAATTAACTCTCCAAACAGCTCTAGGAAGCTTTGGAGGTGTAACAAAATGAGCAAAACGACTTAGTTTTGCTTCACAACACGGTGCACAACTCCTACCGTACCGCACCCCTCCTCCGAATTCTTAAATACAATGCTATTCAAAAACATGAACATCAATGTGTAATTTCGATGAACCTCGTAATTCGGAAAGACGGGCAAAGAAACAGAAACACAATTGAGAAAAATTATCTTACAGTGTATTTTCCAATTAAATGATATCGGTCATCCATATAAATGATATCCGAATAATTTGATTTTTTACATGAATGATCTACTCAACATTTCTGACAAATTGTACGGTTTTGATCCCAATTACATATTATAAATGGCCCACAATTGAGATCACTGCGGGGATGTAGTGACTTGGATTGCTACGAATACCCCGAACACACACTAGGGAGGGAGAGAGAAAAGATATTAGAATTCTCTAAGAGCATCCCCACTCCTTAATTACTCAAATCTTTCACCAAATTCAAATTTGAGTAAAAAATACCCCCCCCCCCCAAACTCTGCTCCTTTACCAAATCCTTCACTAAATTTGGTTTTAGTTAAATGTTTCACCAAATTTATTCATCACTAAATCCAGAACCAAATTTTCAATGCCCTTTTTTTACACTTTTATTTATCCTTTGGTCATTCAACACTGTGGATTAAATCTACACCGTATAATTTGAGTAAGAGTTAGAAAGAGTTGTATCAAATTAAATTTTTGAGTGCGGAGATGCTCTACCGCGATTACATTTTAACTTAATTTCGTTTGACAAGATGTCAATACAATTTCTCCAATTCCTCTCTCTGGCTACTCTTCTGGTTCAAATTTCCACACACAACTACTCCCATTCTCATCTTCTTCGCCTCAATTGGGAAAAAAAAGAGAGGATTGAGTTGGGTTGGGTTGGATCTGAATAGATTCATATTCGAGCCACGCATATCCAATCCACTTATTATTAGCCTTGTTCAATCTAGCCATAATCAACTCATAGCCCATATCAACATGTCCAAACGTGATCCACCCACACATTTGTTAGTACAACTTATGCCGAAATAAGAAAAGATCAAAATAATTTAGGAGTATGTTCGTTGGAAAATGTTCCCTCAACCCTGTGGCGCATGCAAAATGAAGATCAGATTGACTCCATATAAAGCATAGAACATCATGAAGACAACATACTTGCGACGGGCACGTACGTAAGAAGTTGAGATTTAACGAGTGACCCGTTTGAATAATCTCTCCTCGCCACAGGTTTGCCTTGGGTATCAGTTTGTGCTTCATTTCTTTCCTTTACAATTTATGCTCCCTATATTTACTTCTCCCAGTTCATTCTGTTACACAATCTATTCATGGATTCTTTCTTCTTTGGTCTAAATTGTTATGTGGTTGTTTCTGCAAAACGCATTCCACCCGTTTGATTAAATTCCTGCTTAAGCTTTAATTCAAAGAAATCCTAATTTCTGATTTATTACAAGTGGCAGGAGATTACAAGCATCTCAATTATATCGAAGTGTACGTAATTTCACAATCAAACTAAGCCCAACTGAGAAACGAATTCAAAGAAATCCTAATTTTTGTTTTCCACCTTATTGCTAGCTAATTTTTGTTGTTGACTGGATATATCATACCTCTGTCCAAACGATGTAGTCCAGACTCGGAGTTCATTTGTACAGTGTAGAGGTTTGATGCTTCACTCAGTAAGCTTTCTGTCACTTCCTGATTTTCTTGATTAGCCCATGGATGTTTAGTAGACTTCTTTAAGCCTTCTAATTCCCTTGCCACTTCCTTCATAGTAGGCCTATCTTCACCATTCATGTTAACAGATCTCTTTACCAGCTCAGCTACAGCTTGTAGTTGCTCCAAAGTCCCTTCCCTAATCACCCGCAGATCAAGAATTTGAAACAAGCGATTTTTCTTTACGGGCATGACGAAATACATTGCTAGATTTCTCTCTTCTTGGATTCTTTCCCCACAAAGGGGTTTCTTTCCGGTTAGGAGTTCAGCTAAAAGCACTCCAAAACTGTAAACATCGCTCCACTGTTAATATACTCGTTCGGAAGTATTCAGTATCTAAATAACCCAGTGACCCTTTAACTAGTGTAGTTACTTGAGGTTGATGCAAGGGAACCAATCTTGAAGCTCCAAAGTTTGATATTTTTGCAACATAATTCTCCTCTAGTAAGATGTTGGCCGACTTGACGTCTCTGTGAATGACGGGCTTGGATGCTGAAGAATGAAGATAAGCAAGTGCACCGGCTGCTTCACAGGCAATCCTTAATCGATTCTCCCAAGAAAGCCAAGGCATTCCCACACTTGTGTGGATGTATTGGAATAGCGTACCGTGAGCGACATATTCATAAACTAATAAGGGGACTTCAGTCTCCAAACAACACCCCAAGAGCTTCACCACATTTTTGTGGTTAACTTGGGTTAGAATAACCACCTCATTGATGAATTCCTCATTTTGGCTCTCCTCTATTCGTTTGGACTTCTTTATTGCAACCACACGTTGATCAGGTAGAATTCCTTTGTAGACTATCCCATTTCCTCCTTGGCCAAGGATGCTATCCTCTGCATAGTTGTTGGTAGCATTTTCTAGCTCTTCGGTTGTAAATACTCTTGTTGATTCCACTCCATTCTCATTGGAAGAATCTTTTTGTTTCAACAACAAAACTCCGTTCCGTTCAAAGAGCTTCTCCCTTTGCTTGATTAGCTGCCTTTTCTTGATGCTAATGAACGACCAAATTATACCAATGAGTACTGTTAACAAGCTGAATCCCAACCCTATGAAAAATAGCAATGGTACAATGAATGATCCGATCAGATGGAAAGAATATATTGTGTAATTCATAGTGGTAGTTATTACTTATCAGTGTTAAAAATTGTCTTGTCTGATGACAACTAGTAAAACAAAAAGGGAGTAATCTGACTTGAATTGGTGTATGAAAGAAATACAAAATTACCAAGGGAGAACTTGACAGCTGGGAAGTCAGATTTATCTCTGTTGCAGCCCTGACCATCTTTTTGACCATCACCAAAATATCCATGTTCGCAACTCGCAAGTACAATTATAACTCCCCGGCATGTTAATGCAAATCGCGTTTGCGTCACATGGATAATTTTCATTTTCGACACACTCGTTTATATCTGCCAATGAAGCATCACAAGACAGATTTAGTGTGGTTGCTGGTTAGTTTCACAATTACACTAAGTTATCACTCGACTATTTATCAAAATGCAACATATAAAGGCATACATCATAGAGAAGCGTCTAGAAATGCAGTGGGGCAGCACAATGTATTCATCCCGGTGGACGTGGTAGTAATGCAGTGCTTTCAATAGCCAAAAAAAGTACCCAAAAATTTCACCTTGAAAATGAGTGTAGGTTGTAGATTCGATTTTGTATTTAGGTCTCACCCTTAGTTGAAGGAAATGGGGTAGGAGCAGGGGAACAGAGGATCATGGATGTAAGCTCCAAAAAGCCGAGCTCCTTGTGTTGGCAATTTCATTGACGAAACACACATTCTTTGTATCCTATTCATCGAGTTGTACTTCACTTTATACTTTCATAGAGTGTCTGTTGAGGTTGTGGAAAAGAATCATTTTAATATTTATTGGGTTCTACTGCGGTAGTGTTTAGTCAGGGAGATTGAATGCTTTGAAGAAGAAGTTTCAATTTAGCTCGAGCACTTTCAAGGCTTATTGTTAGCAAAGTATTCTGATTGGTTTTGTTGGAGATTTTGCTCGAGCAAAAAGTCTAGCAACAATACCTGAATTCCGGCGGCTATAAATATGTGTCAATTAAGTCAGACTTATTAGAGGCGGCATTCTCCCTCTCCCAAAGGCGAAAAAGACCTAGAAACATATCTAGGAGTATTGGAGAGTGTTTCTTCGATTGTGCTTGAAGTACAGATACGATTTTTGTCTCATGAATGATGAATCATTAACAGATCTCCAGGAGTTTTATTATCAACGACTAAAACTTTGAGAGAAGACCTACGGAGGATTCCCAAGCAGTACAAAGTCCTTCGATGGATTTTGGGAAGCAAACAGAAGGCTTGTGGATTCAAGGAAGCGGCGGTCAAAGCATTGGGTGTGGTAAACGTGGATTCGGCAAGTACATCTTAGGCTCGATTGTGAGGATTCTAATCACATAGTAAGATTGCTTGTAACTACACATTGAGTATAGTGTTTTTTTATTTTTTCCCGTGGTTTTTTCCCCATTTATAGGTTTTCAACGTATATCTTTGTGTTCTTCGATTGTTTGCTTCCGTTTGTTTGCTTGAATGATATTATTGATTATCAGATTTTCGATTAGGGTTTCATAAATAGCAAATCTATAAACCGGAGCGCTATAGAAGGGATTTTCAAATAATTTATAACTTATATATCAATTAACTCAGTCTTACATAGCCCAAACTTGGCAAAACCTACCTAATCAATCTGTTACGGAACGTAGAAGCTCCTCACTTAGGCGATTCTTATGGTGAAGGATTGGAGTATATTGCAAATGCTTTTTTCCAAAATATAAGTAAATCTTGTGTTTGTACTAAGTACTTGAGTAATTGTTTTTCTAGTATCTTATCAAATATGAAATAAATGTTTTCCTAATATCTTATCGTCAGTTCATATTTTCTCTTGTTCGGTAGCTCTTGTCTTTCTTTTGAGATCCATATGCTTGAAAGGTTCAGTCCAATATAGTTAGGAATGTATTTCTTTCTTGATAAGAGTGTGGTTCTTATTAGGTTTCGACTTGGGAGCACAGAAACGAGGTTCTTGGAGAATTCATTTTCCCGACAAAAGGATCGGTCTCACCCATTATGAATACGGCTCACATGGATTTCTTGGATATAAGTATTTTTCTTGGTTAGTTGTTCAAGAACTAATAGCTTTTTTATTCAAAGTGAAAAAAGGTTTTATTAGAAAAACCCTTGGCAGCCTGGACTAAGATAAGGATTTCCCTGGTAACCTTGAGTGCAGCTGATAAGATACCCTTCAATGCCGCTGTCTGAATCAACACAGGAACTATTCTGCTTCTGCATGCAAACCAGTGAGTTTGAGTTCCGGGCTTCAGTGCAATTCTGGCTTCCAATCACCCAATCCAGCACCACTGCACAGCAGAGTCTGTGGTCCTATTCACGAAGGTTGGATCAGATAAATCCGACGCACGAAATGTGAACTGATCCTTGTCACCTAGAAACGCATAGCTGCAAGGATCAAACGACCAGACCGTTGTGTGCTTATGCAAGCTGAAAACTTGAGCAATAAAGTTCTTAAGTCCTTTTGGAATCGCGGTTTGGCAACAACTGATTCCAGAACAATACCCGTCTTGCAAACCGCCGGGTTCTGAACAGATGGTAATACAGCCACTAGTGAAGTTTCCCCGTCCTGTCTCGTCGATAAAAGCACAGTCATCGCATCCTAAAATGAAGAAACTATTTGCTGCGTCAGAGAAGGTGAAGGGAGATGTTGACAAAGAGAACTCCACGGGATTCTGGAAGGTCTGGTGTCCATTTTGGGCGTAGCAATGGGTAGCCAAAACGTTTTTGATGCGTACCTGTTTGTTTGACATGTCTATAACTTTCATATTGCCATTGTTCATGAAGGGTTTTGGAGGGTTGAAAGAAGTGTTGCAGTTGATGTCATACCACGGGCCTATGGAACAACCGGCTCCGATCCCTATCCCAAATGGATATGGAACGGTGACGTTTCCGCATTGGCTTGGACACCTGGGCTTCGCGATCACGGTGGCATTGGTAATGCTGGTGGTGTTGGTAGCAGAGTTGCTGGAGGCAGCCAGTAAGAAGGAAAGCCAGGATAGAGAGAACAAAGCAAAAGGCAAAATCATGATTGTTTTCCTGTTTGGGGATTGCACAAACAGTGTGGCGCCCTCTTTTAAATACACACTGAGTGAAAGACTATTGAAAGAAAGGTTCAAGTCAACCATTGTGTGTGTGTGTGTGTGTGTGTGTGTGAGAGAGAGAGAGAGAGAGAGAGAGAGAGAGAGAGAGAGAGATTAATTTGACTTTTTGGTGCAAACATAACTTTGTTGATGGATTTTGATGCAGAATAATGCGAATTTTTGTTGTTCCTCTGAAGCATATCAAAATCTCCAAGAAACAATTGGCAAAAACGTGTTTTGTTAATGCTACACAAATTAACAAAACTTGTGTACAAAATTTTATTGTATAATAATGCAGTCTTCTGTATTTCTAATGATACAAATCAAAAGGCTTTGTTTGGAACCTACGGAAAGAAAGGAAATGGAGGGAAAATAATTATTTTCCTGAAAAAGTTAGCATACATGAAAGTTTTTTGAAAATTGTCCAGGAAAGAGAAATTAATGGTCCGGACGGGATTTCTACAATTTCTCACCTAAAAACTTTTCTTTATTTTCTTACTTTCTTTCCTCAACTTCCAAACAGAGTGTAAATCTCCAGGAAAGTTACTGAACAAGTACTTGCTCTCCTATTCCCACAGTCATCAACCAATTGCAATTGTAAAAAATGACTTTAGGAGTTTGACCTCATAAAAATGACTTTTGAGGAGCTCTAATTGGCATATTAGTGTATGGTTTTTTTTTGGCATATTAGTGTGTGATTTTTTTTTTGAACTGTATGATAATAGCCAATTTTCTTATAGTTATTTGGATGAGTTGCGTGTTAGAGAAGTCCACTCGCTTGATTTATTTTAGTTCATTTTTAGTTTGTTGATAACTAGGTGTCCGAGCCAGTTTGCACGTACCTCGACTAAGCATGGGAGATCATCAATTTCTCCATCCACTAGCGGACGTACCATTTAAAGCTACAATAAAGCTCCATACGGAAGAATTGATAGCACCTTGGAGACTTCAAACCTGAGATCTTAGAAAAGAGCAAACCTCCGAGTCTCAAGGTGGAGTTTGCTTTTAGGGTATTATTGACCTTAACGAATCTGTATTGTATTCTAACGCTAACCATCCACTATGTCATCGTATTTGTTAGAATTTTTATTGCTGCAACCGCATTTAGTTTAAAAATATTGGCAGCTGGCAGCATAACTTCTACGTTGTGCCATTATATTAAATTTATGAATTTTTTCAGGACAAAGAAAGGCAATTTATATCGATAAAAATCAGATACAAATTTTACGGTCCATGAAACCCAACCAAACCAATACCAAGACAACAAACCCTATGAAATTAAATCCTCATTTTTTGAAATAAATGGGATGTCGTTGAAGCTCACCAGATTGTCGACGGGACGATTGCTAATTTTCGCCGTAGACTTGATGGAAAATCACCGAGCTAAGATCAAGACCAGCCACAACAATTTAGTAAACTATCGCGACTTTTCCCCAACTGATGCCTGTTAATGCTTTTCTTTTTTCTTGAAATGGTTTACTTGTTTAATAATCTAAGGTATAATTTCTTTTTCTGATTTTTTTTTTCTTTTTTCAAAACATTATGGAAAGGTACGACGGTGTGAATGAAAGGGATAACGTGACGCAACCAAAAAGAGACAACAACATAAACATGATTAATGTTAGAAGCACTTAAACAAGTTGGGCTTTTAAAATAAACGACTTGCACCAGGAAGTTGACTATAACAAAAAGTGACTTGTAACTTGGTTTGAGCTAAAGAACGAATCCAATTTTTTTATCGGCGAAAATCAGTATTGTTCGAGTAATTAGAATAGCATATTCGAGGAGGAGTTCAACTCCAGAACTCTTTTCTCCTGGTGGCTGGCACCTACGTAGGGATGGGCATGGGACGGATCGGGGCCGGAGAGTACTATCTCCACCCCCGATTCTCAAATCCCTTTCTCATATCCATCCCGTCCAATCCCCAACGGAGCTTGATTTTCATCCTCCATCCCACGCTCCAAATGGGGAACGGGGATCCCCACAGGAATTCGGGGATCCAATCATTATTTTAAAAAACAAATCACTAAATTCTAAATTGGCATTTTGCTTACTTTCAAAACCTCTTTCAACATTCTAAATTCCCTTTCGGTACAGTTGGTAGTGTGGGACAAGTCCAAAAACAAACAAAACAGAGAAGGAAACACACAGGAATTACCCCACCATCGGGAAAATTGAAATTGGAAGTATAGAACCACAGTGTTCAAAGCCACGGGAAAGAACCACACTGCGTTCAAAGCCACTGACAAGTCCTATATTTTCGGGGACGGGGCAGAGTGGGGATGGATCGGGGAATGGATTCGGAGCGGATTTGGGGCGGGGCTATGCCTATCTCCACCTCCTATCAAATCCCCAAACTTTTAAAAAAAAAAAACTTCATATCCCATCCAATCTCCAAACAGATCTCCATATCGCTGATCTGTTCGAATCGAAAATCGGATTAGATTCGGACAGGTCAGAGGAAATGACCAACGCTACACCTAAGTGCTCTCCCAATGTCATTGGGCCAAAGACCCCTTGGCCGACCGGTTCCAGATTTGCTGATAAGTGTTAAGTTTTTTTTTTCAAACTCGTATTCTTTGCCATATTGTGAAAAATCGTTCCGTTAATTGTTTTACTTAGTAAAACAATTTCAAATAAAATAAGCGACAGTGGGAGCTACGAAGTGAGTGCTTCTACATTATGAAAAATAGAAAATAAAAGGAAGAGGATCGTCTCCGGTCCATGAAAATGGACTCAACGGTTCAATTGTCCTTTTTTGTGGCCCATATCTGACCCACTTTGATGATCCAAACCATTCATATTTTAGAGCTCATTGAGAACCACGACACCAAAAATCATATTAATCAGATACTGGTTGATATGATATTTGAACGTATTTGTCTTGAGAAAAATGGATTAAATGGGTTCTGGTTTGGTGTTATAATATTGGTATCTCTTCCAATAGAAATGTGTTCTGAAATTATATCAAGCCATTTTCGGTTAGCCTGATTTTCGGCATTGTTGATGTCATCGACGAGTTCTAAAACGTAAACAATTTGGATCATCAAAGTGGCCCCAAAAAGAGCCCACAAATGGACAAATTGAACGGTCCAGTCTCTTTTCATGGACCAGAGAGGAGTTGGATTCATATAAAAAGAGGTAATTAAATCATGATTCTAAAACCCCCAGCTAATTTTGTATCCATCTATGACATCAGCACTGCTTATGTCTTCATCCTACAATTATATGAAGTACCAAGTACACCTTTCTTATATAGTGTTAAATTTCATTACCCATGTATTAAGACAAACATTTATTGTGATTTGTAATCCCCCACCAATTTAGTGAAATATGAACAATTTGACATAGGGACAGTTAGGGCAATGAACCGAGTCATTTGTGAACTGTTCGAGGCTCGATTGGAACTTTGACATGGGGACAGTTAGGGCAATGAACCGAGTCGTTCGTGAACTGTTCGAGGCTCAATTCGGTAAAAGTTCGTTTGAGTTCGACTTGAGTACTAAACGGACCGAATCTGAGCCTCAATTTTAAGCTCGTTTAGTAAATGAGAAATTTTGGCTTGAGCTTCGGCTCGTCAAACATTCTAAGGGTGAGTTTGTCAAATGTCCAGATTCATTGGAGATAAATCAACTCTCCACCTCATTTGATAAAATCAACCTCATTTTATCACCTTCACCTCATTTTATCGAACGGAAAACTCGGCCTAAAGCTCGTTTGCAGCCCTAGGACAGAACTATAATGATCAGGATGGGCCTGGGCTGTTTACATTTTCTCTTGGACCTGATTTGGAGCAAACCGGATAACGGGCCTAGCGGGCTTTGCTAGCTTTATGAGACACAGTAGAAATCTTAGCCCGGCCTATATCTATACACACTGACACAGACTCTCTCTCTCTCTCTCTCTCTTCTTTGACCTCTCTCTGCGTCTCTCTCTCTCGCGCTCCTCCAATGGATCGAGCTCAGATTCTGTTGCTAGGTTTACCACTGTTCCTCTTCTGTTCAGACATCTTCAACCTCTTCATATCATCACCACCACCGCCACCTCCCAAACATGACCACCACCCTCACCATCACCACCACCACAACCACCACGATCACCAAACAACCCCTGAGCCTTTTGTCCAAGAAACCCTAGATTTCCCCACTCAGGTACTCCTCTTCTCGTTCAATACTCCTCAATTTAACTCATTTTGTATTGCTTTTCATTAATTCTTTCTGTCAATAGTCTATAATGGGTTTTCTTATTTAAAAATAGGAAATACATATTGGGTTTTACTTATAAAAAGATATCTATAATGTGATTTACTATTTTTTCAGAAATCAAGCGGAATTGGAGCAATCGGCGTTGGAAACACCGTCAACATCAACTTCTGCTCTTCTTGTTCCTACAAGTTTCGTCTTTCTTTCGCTCTTTTACTACTTGTGGTACTTGTACATAAATGTGTTTATGTTTGTTAATGTTTGGTTCCTTTGTAATGTGGTTTCCAAATGTTGCCTAGTTTTACTCACCCTGATGTACTTTCGATTTTAAGTGAAAAATTGCACGATGGAGTGATTAGTTGGTTAGGATTGGTTGCGAGTGTGGTTTTGATGTCTTGATGAGGGAATCACATGATAACGATTGTTGGTGGTGTTGCAATCGAGTGACTGCTGAGTAGCATGGACAATTCATTGGAAGTAACGTACTAGTTTTGGACACTTACCGAGACTTTCCAGCGAGACGTGTCTGACTCCCAAATAAAAAGTGTCAAATATTTTCAGATTGTTTTTCATTATTCATTCGTGGATTCTAGAAATCTAGATCTCCTCAGAAGATAATAGGGTACTGTAATGAACTTCATTAGTTTCTGATTTATTTGGAATAACTTGTTTCTTGTTGATTTCGGCAGAGGCAATGCAGTTACAATGAAAAATATGTTGGAAACTGCGTATCCTGGCATTAATGTTGTTTTAGCAAATTACCCTGCTCCTCTACCAAAACGCCTGCTGAGTAAAGTTGTACCTGTGGTTCAATTTGGAATCATTGGTGTCGTGGTTGCTGGAGAGCATATCTTCCCCAGGTTGGGATTTGTGGCTCCCCCTCCTTGGTACTTCTCCCTGCGTGCAAATAGATTTGGAACAATTTCAGCTACTTGGCTTCTTGGAAATTTCCTTCAATCCATGCTGCAAAGTTCTGGTGCTTTTGAAGTGCACTGCAATGGGGAATTGGTAAGTCTTTTCCTCTTGTTATGTGCTTGATGTGAGCTTTTAGCTGATTTAAATGTGCTTTCCTGAGGGAATTAAAATAAGTAGAATATTGCAAGACTAGCAGTTCGATCTGTAGGGGGGCCATCTCGGCCGACCCGCCCCTATCCAACCTGTCCCCTCCCCGAATGGGTCGGGGATTAAGGGATTTTTTCGGGGATCGGGTAGGGTATGAGAATTTTTTAAAAAACATTTCGGGGATCGGGTAAGGGATGGTATAGTCAGTCCCCTCCCCAATCCCCTCCCCGATCCCCGCCCCTCCCTGCATCCCCGTTCACATAAATGGTATATTATATTATAAGTTTATAAGTTTTTTAATTTTTTTTTCCCCCGGATAAATTTATAAGTTATAACTTGTAAAAGTTAGGGTTACCCTATCTCAATTCTTCCACAACGGCCCCCATCTCATCTCTCAACTCTCAAGGACCAAGGTTTGGTACTTTTGAGTGAAATTTTAATCTACCCAGAAACCAAAAAGCAAAAAAAGAAAAGGGCAAGAACAACAATAGCACTTTTGAGTGACTTGGTACGCTTTAATTATCTTTGGGAATCACTTTTGTCATTAGCTTTGTATTTTAATACAACTTCTTTGGTATTCACTTGAATAATTTGAGTGAACTTTTGGATCCCCGTTCCCGGCATTGGGGCGGGGATGGAGGTTAAAAAAATGGGCGACTTTTTCAAAAGTCCTTGGCAAAGGATTTGTAACCCCATTAATCCACCAAACATATTTCTAACCTATCCAGTCCTCACGCTGGCATCTTTACGTCTTTTTTTTTTAACCTTACCAAAAATAAAGGTTGTACCCTATGAAAGTGCCTAAAACCCTAGAGTACCCTATGAAAGTGCCTAAATCACTTAAACCCTATAATAGGAAAGTGCACTCTAAAACATAAGGATATGTATTTTAACATTTAACTCTCGGAATTTTGCCTCTTTTCAAAGGTTTGGTTCTATTTGCACTTGTTTGGGAGAGCTCTGAAGTACATTCAAATATGAGTAGTCTTAAAATGTTGTATTGCATGGTGCTTTCACCTTACTTCTCGGAAAGTTGCCTTTTTTCCAGTCATGTGAAGAAGACACTTGAACTGTCATTCAAATTATGTGAAATTTGACACGTAAACATTCTGCCATTTGATGAGATGCTTACTGTTGTCTAATGTTAGCGTCCATCATGGTTTTAGTTATTTTTTTGATCGGCCCATCATGGTTTTAGTTTGATCACAATCACATGTTGATTCCACTTTTGGGGGGACTGCTTTCTATCCCAATCCTCTGTCCCCCCCTGTCCCCTGCTTTCTGTCCCAACCCTCTATCCCACCATTGTATTGCTGCCATGTCGCCGCAATTTGGTTTGGAATCAAAGTGTGATGATGTGGTAGTGAGACAGATCCAACGTCTTTTGGCTGTAACAGCATTTGAAAGTCTGACATGTTGACTTTGTTGTATTTAGAACCATAGGTTTATGATGCTAGTGGTATTTGTATTTGTTTTCTTTTTTGACCGGTAAGGAGTAGCCGGTCGCTGTTGGCTTTGGCATATCTAATCCTGAGCATGTGAAGCCGGTTTCTCTTCGAGAACCTTGTCACTATAAATTGTTGGGCTTCTATAGAAGCCAAAAATGCTGAAATTCAGTTTTACAAATCAACCTCTCCTTGTGTTATTTTACAATGGCAGCGTGGGTGGCGTGATTGTCCGTAGTGCCAGCCCTGAAGAAGGGTTGAAAGAACTAGAAATCTTCACAAAGTGAACTCCCTTGACGTATAGCCCTTGTCATCTTAAAGTCAATCTTGGATCTCGAGTTTGGAACTTATTGTTAGCAAATGAGGCAGATGAAGGGCTTCACCCAATTGGCTAGCAGACTAGTGAGGTCTCACTAGTTTTTCTGAACTAGTGATGCTGGTTTCCTCTTCCTTAGTGAGATCTCACTAGTTAGTTTGCTTAGCTTTGTTTAAGATGTTTAGTTGTATAAAGGCTTCTGCTCATTTCGTTGTAACTAATTCAAGAAATCAATTCTTGTGAAACGAAATTCATCTTTAGTTTCTGCAAAGTTTTCACTTATATAGTTTGTTTTTCTTCTTAGGCAAGTATTGCATTCTGCCATCCTTTATATTGTCCTATCATCCCTTCTCAAACGGGTTGCCAACGTGCTTCCTCAACCTTTGATGATTGGCAGTTTATGAGTTGGTTCCTTACCTGTGTTAGATAGTTTATGTTGACATATGAAATCTTATGATAAATGAGCTGAAAAACTTATGCGATTTAGTCCGAACTGAATTAATTGGCTTCATCGAGTTTTATTTCTTTCTTTCATTCTTTCTTTTCTTGTGTGGAGAGTTTCTCTCACAGATTTTTGTTGTACAACTTGTTTTATCTTTGCCCAATTGCAGGTTTTCTCTAAGCTAAAGGAGCGGAGGTTCCCTGGTGAAATTGAGTTGAAGGACCTCGTTGGCAAACAGGTTAGGGGAGCTTTCTGGTCATAGTGCTCCTTGGGAAAAAGAGGACACAGGGAAGATGGGGTTAGGATTTTCGTTACTGGGATTCGGGAAGTACCGTTCGCATCCAGAGAAAGACTTCTTACGTTTTCGTGATATTTAATGATGGAAAAGACCAAAATTATTGTATATTAATGAATACTTCATCATCGTTTTAAACATTTATGTGGGAATCTGGCTTTTAATTGATATCAAGGCTTTGCTTTTTCAGTTTTGATGTTTCAGTTTCAATATTTCTTTTCCCTACATTTGGATTGAGCAGTTCATTTTTGTTTTGTCTTTTGAGAACTGGAGCAGTTCATTAACTGTATTGAAAATGGTTCTCACATGTAATCAGTAATCCCTTGAGAGAGAGAATTCCTGTAGACTTATAAAATTACCGCAATTTTTACATGTAATATTTGAACCACCGAAAAATAAACCTGTTAGACTTAACACGTAAACATGTCATATAATAAAGTTTTTGTTTGTGAATCTGGAGCTACTAAATAATTTCAAGTTTGCTACTGAATAATTAGAAGCATGATGTATTGTGTAGGAAAAAAAAACCCAGTCAATATCTGCAAAACATAAGAAAATTTTAATTTACAACAAAAAAAATTTACATTAACAAGCAGGAAATTGGTGAGAAATGAACATAATCACTATCGGATTGGTGTCACCCAAAAATATTGAATAAAGGGTAACAAAAACTCGCCTATGAGAAGGGAAAAAACTCCAACAATTAGCAAGTAGTATTGCTTTCGATCTAAAAATGAAGTTGCTGCAGCCTCTCTGCTCGAATATCCAAAAATGTTTCACCTTTACCAACCTGCCGGCTTTCTCTCTTAGTTGTTGAAATCTCCGAGTCATATTTGGCTTCATGGACACCCTCTGAGGAAAGTCTCGACATTCACAGAGCAGGAGCAATCACAATAGAGGAACACAAACAACCAAAAGTCCTTCGAAGGTTTGTTTTCAAATGTGCCACCATTTCCGACTTTCCATCACCTTTACAAGCTCGTTCGCTAATGATGCAAAGTCTTCAGCTCCACTTTGCAATTCCTCAGTTCGCTTGCTAATCCTCTGGGAAAAATAACAAGAGTTCATTTATTAGAGTAGCTAACACCAAAACTCGAAGTACAAAGGTGTTAATAATCTTGTGTTTGGCTAAGCAGTTATCATGGCATTGTCAAAGTTGGTCGAAAGGAAAATTAAGACTTCAAAACTCTCTCTCTCTCTCTCTCTCTCTCTCTCTCTCTCTCTCTCTCTCTCTCTCACACACACACACACACACACACACACACACACACACATCCTCGAGCCAGTCTCCCATATGTATTATCCCCAAATCATTCCATTGCCAGAAGTCTAACTTATCAGAGCCAATAGGGTGTAAAATTGGCCCGGGCCGGCCCATTTTTCAAGAACTCAAGCATAGCCTCAAGGCCCAAGCGATTATCATGGGCACGGCTGGCATCTGTGTATAATTCTATCTTCTCTTCCAATAACATTAACAACCACCAGAGTAAGTGATTAGTTCCTCACTTTCTTTCTTGTTCCCTAACCCTGATTCCCACAGGACCCGACTACACCAAAATGTAACTGAATGGGGCATTTCAATATGCTATCTCACCTCCAGTTTTTCTTGGCGCTCTAGAAGCTTATTTCTTGCTTCCCCAGCCACCGAGGCGGCATCCTGGTTCATTGGGTCAAATAGCACCATTAGCAAGAAACTAAAAAATAGCAGCTGTCAGAATATTTATTTACGCTATGGGGGAGGGGTGACAAATTTGACAATCACCAACTGCAAAATTACCCCAGCTTTTCTATATGTAGCCATAATTTCCTCCGGTGTTCTAAGTCTGGGCTTTATATCAGCACTCCCTCCATCAAGTAATCTTCCTCTTTCACCGCCCTTCTCTGCAGAACAAACAATGGTTTAGAGTTCATCCGTCAATATTACTAAAAACAACATACATCCTAGATAGATTTTCTACCCTACCTTTCTGATTTTTCACTGGTTTATTTGTTGAAGTAGATGCCAAGGGCACAGGTTCGTCAATTTCAATATCGTCTGTAACAAAACCAAAAAAAGGCAGTTTGAGGTATGTAAACATAAATGAGAGAGAGAGAGAGAGAGAGAGAGAGAGAGAGAGAGAGAGAGAGAGAGAGAGAGAGAGAGAGAGAGAGAGAGAGACCAGACCTATACAGACTTCCACAACTTCCTGATTTTGTGTAACAGCTGAAGATGGATCTGGGAATGGGTTCCTCCAAAAGACCCCCTCTAGATCTCTATAATAGGATTTGGAAGGGAAAGTTGCATCATTTGTATCACCCACTTTTCCGCCCTTGAAACCCTTCACAATACCACCTAGAATCCGACGGGAAGTACCCTGTAGTGTATAGATAACTGGATAAGAAACTTGCAAACCAGAGAATAGGATACATATCATAAGGAACATATATCATTCATAAGAACCTGCTTTTTCTTCTGATTCAAAGACAAACCAATGGCAGCCTCTGCCGCAGCTGCAAGGACTTTATCATGAAGAGAAGGAAAAGATTCCGATAATCTACACCAAATAAATATATCCCTTTAATAATATATCTTCACTTAACTAGACCAAGACAGTAGCGTCCCAATAATAGCATTAGCTACCAGCGCGAAATGATACCTGAAATTATTTTCACATCCTAACAGAGAGAGGACAGCAAATTCACAACCATTTTCCTACAAAAAAACTCGTCGTTAGACAAGTATCTTAGTCTAAATTGTTCCATGTAAAAGACAAGTAGACTTCCAAAGACAATAAAACAGCATTAAAAACATAATTGTTGCCAAACTTTCCAAATGCAACATGGAGTTTTCTTCAAATTTCGCTTTGTATAAAACATGACTTCCGTCCTTTTATAGTTTATGAGGGAATATTACATAAGCAATACCAGTGTAATCAGCCCATTGTCTGTAGAACTCATGGTCTTCTCCATGTTTGCCTTGTAATTCCACCTCAAAATTGACATTAAGGAGCTTTCTTTCACCAGTCCTAAGTATGGCAAAGATCTGCCCAAAAAAGTTAGTTGTATAATAATCTGCAGTAAGAGTTCTACCCAAATACACTAATCTATACAGGCAACAATACACATACACACAAACAGAGAGAGAGAGAGAGAGAGAGAGAGAGAGAGAGAGAGAGAGAGATGTTATAAAAAAGATTATTTGGAAGTTACTTCTCATAAAAACAGCATAAGTTTGTAAAATCTAGAATTTTACCTGATTTCCAGATCTCCGGTCTGATAGAGTAACACCAAGCCGCAAACTTTCTCATCTTTCTTGAAAGTTGCAGCCCAACAACAAGGTTTTGCAAGTTTCAATTTACTGATAGATTTTTTCTCCCCCTAGAAGTAAATATCTCAGCATTGCAAACATATATTGATAACTTGGGAGTGAGAATAAGAAGGATTTGGACTCACCTGAACTACAGACTTTGTGTGATACAAGCTCAATGTATCCTTGCAACAAAGCAAAACTACTGAATCCTTTGAACTTCCGCTCAACTGTGCATTTTCTGGTGAGTAATTTTCAGTTTCATGACAATCAGTCCCACCGGAAGTAGTTTCTAGAGAAGGCCCATTAATGTCAGTGGCATTGTAGGGCAACTGCTGTGGCTGCTTTTTATTGGATGAACCAGAGACTGCTGCATTGCCCTCTGAGTACAGTGGATTTACATAACTTACCTCACAACTTTGGACAGGCATCATCTCATACTTGCCTATAATGTACATGGAAATTGCTGTGGAATCCTTTTTTAAGTGGACAGGACGAGAGCTGATCACAGTACCAGCAACACCATTAATGACGTAAACTTTTGCATCCTTTGTTAACACGAATATTAATTCCTCTTGGGACTTGTCTGGAGTTTTGGGTCCTGAATTCTTTGGGCTTCTAATAAATGATGTCCAGGTCATTGACATTATAGGCGAGCTACTGGCAGACAAACAGTCTGTTAAAAACAAAACTGAAAATGACCTTGTATCAAGCACTGCAACCTGAAATAGAGATGCTGGAATCGATAATCGGTATCAACAAAGAAAAAGGAAGGAAGCAGAGACAAATGCATAATTAAAATGATGGCTCTTATACTTACACGACCACCATTATAACCTACAGCAAGCTTGGATCCACAACTTGTAAATTTTAATGCTTGAACTGGCGAATTGACAAGGCAAAAAACAGCTTGACAACAATGTCTTTCATCTTGGGGCAAATTGTGAACTGTCAAACAATATGAATGATGTCAAGATAATGGAACTATTACCACTGCATCTGGATATTTGCAACAGAAATAATCCAACCACTGAATCTCTCTCTCTCTCTCTCTCTCTCTCTCTCCACTGAAACGTCAATGTGCGAAGGCGAATACATCTCTCTCTCTCCAAAAAAAAAAAAAAGATAGAGCAGAAGCCCTGGCATTTGCTTACATGTAATGCATTCATAAATCTGTGCGTTTAAGTTGAACTCTCATTACCCATCTACACCGAACTGACCCTCGATCTCAAGTCTCCCAAATAATTTAGGTCGGCTGCATAAATCAGTTTTCCCCATTGACCTCTATTGAGAGCATCGTATTCCGTGATATCCACGAAACCTAGGAGTTTTCTCGAGAGAGCATCATATTCTGTGATATCCAAGACCTAGGGGTGTTCTCGAACTACCACCTATGTAGTCAATTTTGCTCTACCAATCCCGTTGTTTTCTCTCTTGTCTTATCTTCTATCGGTGCTAACCCTACCATCCCGCGAAATTTTCATTTCTAATTCTTTCCCACAAAGTCTTACCACACCTCCATCTCAATATTCTCATTTAAACGATTCACCTTACTCATTGTTCTCTTAGTAGTCCATCTAAACAAAAAGGATATAATCGTTAAGCAGGAAGCTAACTTTCATTTTTCCACATTAGTTGCAACTTGCAATCGGTAGACTGACAAAACAACCATGAGGAATTATATACCATAGAATATACCCACCGTACAAAACCAAAAAACTTCCAATCCTTAGAAGCTGTAATAATGTTCATAATCTTGACATTCGGCATGAAACTTAAACTATTTTTTGTGCTCATCATCTAGGAGCAAGTACAACATTAATTACATACAAATTACCACTTTCAACATCTGTAATAGACTTCTATATGAATTGTCTGATTCCCACTACAATTCCAACAATTAATGGTTCCAAAGACTAGGATGGGGAAGAAAAGGGCTTATACCACCCAAATCAGTACATCATATTTTAGGACCAAGTACATGGAAAAAAGAATCTTTTAGAGAAAACATAAGTAGTTCGCGATTTGGAGAAGAGTAGCATTTAAAGAATCACCTTCACGTTTTGTTTCCGTAATGAAGTGAAAGCTTGTTTCATGCAAACCGCCACTGAGGTTATACAAATGAACCTATACAGGTTGAAAAGGAATACAGTATATAAACAAATAAAGAATACTCATTCCAAAAGTAAGGATCTAAAAGGTAAGCTTTTCTTACCAGACCACATTCATTGCCGACTGCTAAACTTAAAGTGACATGGCAGAAATCAATGTTTGACACTGAAGCACTTGAACCAGCTACTTTTATACCTTTGACCTGCAAAATGCCACGTGGAAATGACCAGAAAATTTGTCTCTAACACAATAAATGTCCTTCCACGAACAAGTATCTACATAAATCATATTCTAACCTCGGTTTCTAAAATAAAAATGAGGCTTAAGACTGGATTAGTAGCATCCCATAGCCGAACAGATCCATCCTGGTAACCTGACAAGTACAGTTTCTGAATCCTGTCACCGTCAGTAAGGGATGATCGGTTAGCTACGCCTCCAGTCAACAGCTGCCTTGCGCCCCCACCCGGTGTTGAAATTGGATCGCATTTCATCAGTGACGCTATCTAATAAACAAAAAAAAATTGTGAAAATGATGGGACGGATCAGTAAACTAATGATCACAAATAATCAAAGATGGAGGCGTTGTACATGTTTAGAAAATGCTTTACCTTTGACAGAGCGTTGGATGAGTTTCCATCTGAGAGTAAAATACTGAGTTTTGCAGCTGTCATGTATTGATTAGCTGTAGGTACAACCATTGGAAATTCAACAGCAGCGACAGATATTCCTTTCTCCAGCTGACATACTGAGGTAGAAAATTTAGCATCATCAAAAAAATGCAATTGTCCAGGATTTGTCAACACCATTAGGGAAACATTGTGATTGTTCTTTGATGACCCAGAAGATGGTAAAATGATCATGTCTGCAAAGGAACCATTCAGCGAGAGGTCCACTCGACCAACACATTTTAAAGTTTCCATCCCGGATGACCATTCAAGACTCAAAACCTGTAACAGATGAACAGAGTAACCATTAACCTTACACGACTGAAGTACAAGAGGATGATGAACCTTCTAAATCACCAATTACAGAACATGCCCATAAGAAAAAATCCCACCTTTTAACAAGGTCCAAACACCACTGTAAAAGATAGCAAACCATAGAATACCTTAAATTGTACTACTACGTTGAACAATTAAAACAGGAGAAGTGTAACAAGCATGAATAGAATAACAGCTACTGATTTGGAGACTCACAGTTACAACTTCATCAGCTCCTATCTCACAACCACCATAGATGAAGAGTTGGCCATCACAATCACTGTGAGATTTACTGCTTGCGGACCAGTGTAAGACAATGACAGGCAGCCTACTCTCAGCAGAAGATAGTTGTAGCCTAACAATGTTAGCTGATATTTCAGGTTTTTTGCCTTTGCTAGGGGCAGCACCAGATGTCTTCCAGAACAGTATGTCTCCATCTATATAACCCACAGCAAGAATGGAGCCACTGGAAGATGCCCAACAAAGTGCACTTATCTCTTTATCCTCCAAACATTCTTCAGATGCATCACCTGGAAGGTCGGTGCGCCCTTCGCCAGGAGAATCAACCACTCCATCTTTCAGATGAAGAACCTTATCACCTCTAGAAACTACAATCCGTGCTTCAACAACATCCCACAGACTAAGAAAACCACCAGCATATGCGATTAGGACTCTGCAGATAGAGAGAGAGAGAGACAATGAGCAAAAGTCCAGCAAGATAGGCCATCGCAACAGAGAGTTTAAGTTTGCTGTGGATGCTGAATAGTAGAGCAAAAGTGCATTTTTGGTCCACATGATTAAGCCATCACCACACTACACAGTGAACAGTGCCCAGCATTCCGTGTGTGTGTCGTGTGAACATTGCCAGGCATTCCGTGTGTCATCTCTTCTATGCAATGGCTTTAGAGGGACAACATTTACTAAGCAACGACTCAACATCTGAATGCACTTCTGCCTGAGTGTCTGAAGTTATTTGCTTTTCTAAGAACTCCCACCTTATCCCTTTTCGAGGACTTACAGCAAGACATTCACTAAATGATTAAACAACTCACGGATAAAGATCTGTAGGGGAATCATTTCCATTTCCTACTTAACCAACAAAAGAAGATACTTTTTGAGCACTGTTCTTATCTTGCCTCTGCCCAGAAGAACACGGTTGGGGAAGAATTCCAACTATTGGTTGGTGGTCAGGAATTGAAAACCCAGCTGCTTCTGTAAATAACAAAAAAAGTGGGATTTAATGACTTGGAGCTAATTAAGGTCACAAAAAGATCAGAAGCTTGATATGGTATTTCTTCTGCTGCTAGCTTATGATGGATCTTTCTTAATCCTTTATTATCTACCACAGAATAAGATAAACTTTACATTTATAAGATGTTGATTTCATCACAAAAGTAAAACAAGTACCCATCACTAACTTTTTGCGGTCATTAATCTTTGCACGATAGAGATACAACTTGATTCTGTTCTGAATGCTGATGCTATTTTAGAAATGCTGGTAGCAATCTAGCAGCACTAAAATTATGTCACTGGCATCTTAAAAGAGTTGAGTAGTCTGGTAGAACTTGGCAGAATGAAAAAATTTCCAAAAGCAATTTTCCCCTATACTTCTCTCTCCACTCATTACTCGCATTTCCTATTCTATTCATTACCCCTCTCTCCAATCACTACTCTCATTTCCCCCTCTATCTCTCTCCATTTATTACCCCTCTCCAATTATTACTCATTTTTCTCTCCACTCATCACCCCAAAAACCATTTCCAAAAACCAACCAAACACTATCTCAAAAATATATCTCCAAATTTTGTTCTCAAAACTGACAACCAAACACAGTTTTGTCTTCACATATTCTAGATTGGAGAGCCAACCTTTCTCATCCTGTCATCATTCTTACATGCGCCCACCTATTACATGTCAATTGTCATAAGGCCCCATTCAATGAACTAGGAGTATATGGTATAGATACAGAGGAAAACATGATGACAAATGAATTAACAAAAGCTAAACCTTATAGTTGATTTGAACAAATGTTTGCTATGTTGAACTTTATGGAGATCATGCTCAATTTCTGTAGTGTTAGGCAACTCGAAGAAAATTAGATTCGTGGATTGAAACAAAGGCAAGAAAATAGCATGGAAATAATCCAAACATTCTATGAGCGAAAGGACAAATACCAACAAATGATTCCCTCTCCGTAAGTACATGAGAAGCAACTTACAAGAAGCCTATAAAGCAACAGTACCTGTTATATGATCTAGAGAGAGACAATATGGCAATTTCAAAAGCTCTGCATCCTCAGTTTGGTACTTCAGTACAGACATCATCCCATTCTCATCTCCAATATACCTGTGATTTTTGCAATAGCATAAAATGTTTAAGGAGCATATACCCTGGTTTCCATCTGCAGCCACATGAGCTGATCATGTTAAAATGTAACAAACGAAGTTTTTGTCTTAGGTACATGAAGTGGGAGGCATAGATTACAGAGAAAGCAGTTATATTGGATTCCCATTGTAGACTGCCAGCAATAGATCTGCTCTCCAGATCCCAAACCTGAGAGAGAGAGAGAGAGAGAGGCATTCAATAGTTATGACATTCTCTTATCATCACCATAGAAAGCTGTATAAGGTAGAAACAAAACACTCTAAAAGCACCTCATGCCCAGGCAACAAAAGTTAAAACAGTTATAACCCCACACAAACTCAATACAGGCCAAATTGAAGGTATCCCTAGCAGTTTGATTAATGTGCCAATATCCTCGTGATGGCCACATATAAGCACATAAACAATTTTCCTTCTTTAGGCCCGTTTATAACCAAGTCCTCAAGTATACCCTAGCTCGGCTCAGATAAGCTCGCGAACACAAGGTTATGTTCTTATGGTTTTACTTCACATAATGAATGAACTGCAAATACACTTCACATTTTTTGGCTATGCTTGATAGTTGTGGAGATTTGCATAGTTGGTGGATGAAACTTGATGCTACTATAAGCACTTCTTTTCTATATTGTTCATACTCTTCTACTTTTTTCCGTTAATGTGAATTTAATATATCTTGATTTTGCTTTTCGCGCTAGAGATCGAGTTTCGATAATTTATATAAGATCAAGCCAAGTTCGATGTACAATTAGTTTCCATGGAGTCTAACTTGACCACTCCAAAGCCCGGGTCATTTCCAGCCCTAGTCAACAGCTACTCAGTGGGATTTTCCATCAAGCTCTCAGGAACTTTGGATACTTCAGCGCTTCTCTCCCAATATCAGAAGAATTGCTAAGAACACCTCTTTTCTGGCCCCTGCTCCTAGTAAGTTTTCCTATTTCTCTGTCCTGTGTCTCATTTACCTTGCTTGCTGAGTTGTTATCAGTCTTTTTTTTACCAAGTACTGGCACAGAACCCAAAAGATTAAATATGCAACTATGAACAAGCACTAATGCTGATCGATAATCGATGATTTGAAAAGCACAACAGTATTGGACAAGTAGGAGAACGAAACGCATGAAAGTTCCACGGACTCTCCATCATGGATGGCAACATCCCTGTTTCATATGTGTACACAAGAAGAAACTACACAATTTATAGAAGGTAGGTACCTGAATATCATTATCATTTGAAATACTCACTAAAAGCCCTTGGTTTTGAAGAAACTGCAAAAGAATAGAAGATTAAATTTATTTACAAAAAATCAAAAAACAAAATGTTTCATGAAATAAATGGAACTTTGTTTAGTCAAATAGTCGCAACATCTAACATGGCAATTTCAGATATCTATTTGGAGAGTTTATGAAATGGAATGAGTTTCGTCCAGCATTGGGGTGGATGCCTTTACAAATTACAACCCCATGTTCCGGATTTCTAGGGTTCCTTAGGTGCGGATTCCTAAAGGTTATCTATTTATTGTTCTTCTCTATTAATCGCCCTGCATCACTCCAACATATCAATAAATGATAAGATCAACTCCTCTTCATGTCAACTTAAAGGAGATGCCATGGATCTTGGCATTGTACATTGTTGAAACAAATATATAGTCATATGAGATGTGCTATCTGAGATTGGCATTTACTTGGAGATGAGAACATTTTGGCCAAGTTAATTTTATGAGATTCCAACTTTCCAAGCATGCTTATCCTCTGTATTATAAGAAGTAAACATTAAATGCCTAGTTTTCAGATTAATTAGCTTGAAAGTTGTTTCTTTTCAAAATGACTCATCAAATACTAAAGGTTTAATTTTCAACGACTCAATGACCAATTTTTTCCCACTCACATCTCCTCAGGGTCATTTCCTTACCCAGTCTTGCGATTTGAAATTTCATGTTCTAAGTTAGACAAAAACTTTTATGTAGACCTCAGTCTACTATTGACCTCCCCCGAGAAAACAATACTGTAATGAAATAATCTGGACGCTTTGGTATTCAGATTTCTTTTAACTTGTCATGCTTACGAACCTCCAAGTATTTAAAAGGCAACTGCTTTGTAGAAATCAAAAGTCCTTCAATATTATCACCACCAATAACTTTTATCCTACCATCCCTGCAGAGAACCAGGAAAAAGTTACAAAATCGGTGAAAGCAATGGAAACACTATTGTCCATGGGTTGTTTAAATAAACAACTAACATTCCAATCCAAGCTCTAACTCATTTATAATATCTTTGTACTTACAGTGTCCCAACGGCCAGTAGGCTCTGAATGGGGTCAAATGCAAGAACTGATGCAGTCGACGGGATGCCATAATGTATAGCTATTCGCATATCCAAGTCTGCAAACATCTCAGAGCCATGCGCCTTATTCTGAATCAAGAAAACACACACAAATATTTCACCACAATAAATCAAGAGTTGGAGAACACAGAAATTGTGAAACCAATTGTCAAAAATTGATATGAATGGTTCCCAACTGCAATGGACAAGATATCAGATTGAAACAGCAATTTAAAAGAAAAAAGACATGCATTGCGAACATGATAAGCAAATATAACGTTAATGCCCTACTGAATAACGTTTAGAGTATATAAGTAAAAGATAAAGTGAAAAGCCCCAAAGTAGGATAGCGGAATAAGATAGTAACTATAAAACCTGTAAAAGAAAAGGGCCAAAAGACATTAAACCCTAGATAACTAAGAGTGCATCTAACTCCGCTTGTTTCATGCTTCGAGTCTTATCTTCTTCTACAAGGCTGGCTCCAAACCCGGATAATGGAGGAGGGTTGGCTTTAGTTAGCTGATAGCCAGCATGTAAAAAAATGTAAGATCCTCGTGACTTGAATCCGAGTATGAATATGACTTATGATGAGATGTTCCCTTCTAGAATACGATGCCCATGATTGGGACTTAAGGCTCTGTTTGGTTTGATTTGGTATAACTAAGAGCATCTACAACCCACTCTTCAAATAACATTTCTCAAATGAGTATTTTGAAGATCTATATCTACAAAACTAGCTCCAACCCAAACACCAAATGAGAGAAACAAATTTCCGAGGGTTTCTATCTCTTCAAATATTCTGATTGAACCCCACTCTTCAAATGGCGGTTCCCTCCATTATTCACAGTTTTGACATAAAGAAAAGGACAGAAAATATTACATGAATGATTCACATTGGGTTGGAGTCACAAACTTTAAAACTAGAAAAATTAATCTTCAATGTACATATAATTTTGGTCCAACAAATTCGAAGAGTGGGGTAGAATTGCTATAAGAACAAATAAAAATGTGTTCTTAATTTATGTACACACACAAAAATATATAGCTGCAGATTCTGTAACAAAGCATTCATCTGAAATTCAGCTTCAAATCGCAGCTACTGATTGCAAATAAAAACTAGCTGTATAATTTAAATTCAAAGCATTCATCCTCAATTTCAGCTTCCAAATGCAATTATACGTAGTTTAAAACCCTAAATTACCATTAATTAGCTACACTAATCGACCAGTTCATACATAAACACTTGATATTAATGTGATGCAAACTTGATATCGATTCTTTTACGAGAAAAAAAAATGGCAATCAAATGTTTTCGAAACGAAGAAATCAGAGCTGAATTTTGCTCGGTGACAGTATACCTGAGTGTGATTGATCGCCTTCTGAAACAATCGCTTCGCAAACATGGCGATTTTGTAGAGAAATGATGCGTTTTCCAACTTCCAATCAGAACCTCCTCTGTTCTGTTAGAGAATCTGCAGCACTTGTTAATTTTTTCCATCTTATATTTATACACTAGGAGTATTATTTTTAGAAATTTATTTATTTAAATACTACCTGTAGATGATAATTTATTGTTACTTTATTAGTACTACTTAATTTAATTAATTTTTAAAATTCTAGATTATCTCATGAGCTCATGTTGAGATTAGTCAAGAAAAGACTCTACGAGAACAAAGGGTGGAAAGGTTTGAAAAATGACAAGAGAATAGAAACAAAACTAGATATAGACTCTATGTTCGTGGTCCATATCGGTTCTTATAAGATATCGTTTAATTTTTTAATCTTCAGTGTGAAAGATATTAAGTTTGATTGAGTAAGAGTAAGTGTTTGATTAATTCGTTCAATTTTTTTATACAGAATTCTAGACTACGAAATATGAATTAACAAGTGAATGTTTTAGCAAACACTTATCGATATTTTTATTGGACCGGTGTTTTACAAGGCCGATAAAAAAATTATTTTAGGTAAAATGAACATCATAAATTATCTGTGTAAGATCGGAGACCGACGCCACACATGAGAGTGTATACATTTTCTATACAAACCCATGAGGGCCTACAGAGTTATTGAAAAGGACTTGTATTAGTAGTTCCCAACCATATAAAGAAAGTCAACTGGAACAAGGGAGAGGAAAATAGAAAACTAAATAAAATAAAAACTCGAAGAGTGAGTCAATATTTGAAAATTTTACATTAGCACCTAATTTGAAAATAATACCTTCAAATTTGTTGACTCTTGATTTTTTTTTTTTTTGATGCTTTACTCTTGATGTTTGTTACTTATGCCGGATATGTTCTAACTTATCTTTGTCCTAGATGTTATATAAATAGATAGGACTGCTAAACAAGTTAAACCAGCCAATAGTTAATTATTCAAATTTAGTTTAATATTTAATAGATTTTAAAAATATGTTTTTTGATAACTTAAACTCCGTAAGAATTTTCTCTCTAGAACTTTTAAAATATGTTGAAACTTAGTTTATTTATGAAATATAAGTCAACCCCAAATTAAATTCAATTAACCTAAAAACAAACCAATCTGAAGTAACTTAACTTGTTTATTCACGATAAATTAAAGGAACTGAATAGTGAACAATCTTTTTTTGTTTTTGACAAGCAGAGTTTCGAATTATCTTGAAAGCTTAAGAAACTTCAAGATGCTTCAATTATAGTATTTGCTCATATATGAATTTTTTTTATAAACTTTTAACAAGCTTACACAAGCTCGATCTTAATTTGGTTATTATTGGGGTTATATACAACATGATCATGCAAATATTCATTTTTCGAAATGTCCCCTGATTTGTTGGGATTCGATGGCCCGTTTGCTGACGTCCTAGTGGCCGGGATGCACCCTGAAGCCAGTTATAATTATGTTTATAATATTTTGGTCAGATGATCTTCAAATGGGGATGTAGCTCAGATGGTAGAGCGCTCGCTTAGCATGCGAGAGGTACGGGGATCGATACCCCGCATCTCCAATTCTTGTCCACACAGTTTTTCCTCCTCTTTTTTTGCTTTTGGCCTCTGTGTCCATAATTGGACCGAAATTCCTAGAAAATCGAAACCTCGGGGAATTTCAGCTAATCAGGAAATGGGATTTCCATTCATGCAATGCAATACAATATGCTCCCTTCCTCTGTTAGTCATTTTTACGAGTTTATGCTATTTTTCAATTGATTATATTTTTTAATACGAATCTCTAAAAAAATACAAAATTGATCATGTTTAATAGATTTCAATTAGTTCTATTATTTAAAATTTTCAAAATTATGAAAAACATTACAAATTGGAAGATATACGTTTGAAAAGTGCCACAAACTCTGAGAAAAGGACAAACAAACACGGATGGAGGGAGTAGGAAAATGCTAACATGTGCTCACTGGACTTATGTTAAGGTTGAAAAAGTATGTTCAAATGTGTAAAAAGTGTATAAAAAGTAGATGTAAATATATTGAAAAGTGTAAATCATGCACTGGAGTGCGTGTTTATTTTTTTTTGTTTTTGTGTGCTTATTATGTGCATTGTTGCACTTTCGTGATCAACGGAAAGTGAGTTCATTATGGAGAAGAAAAAATAAAAAGGTGAAAAACGTTTTTTTTTCAACACTTCTACAATATCACGGCCACCACCATCCACCACATTCAATCATCACTACCATAAGGTATTTACCAAAAAAAAAAAAACGTTTACCATAACGTTTTAGCATTCAGGATTTAGGTTAAATAAATACATCTGTAAAAATATGGGAATAACATTTTCCATTGATACAAATGGAGGGTAATTGCCTGCAAATAATTGGAATGTGTCTATTTATCTATCTCTTGACTCGAAGGAGGCAGAAAGTCCGCAACAGACCAAGCAAGGGATTCGGAAATCATTCCAATAGACGAAAGCCCATATATCGTCATAGGCACAAATAGTTCAGACTAGCGTCGTTAGTACATAATGCTAGGCCAGCGAAGTAGTGGAATTCGGTAGGTACGTCGCTGTGGCCTCTTTCTTTAAAAATGAATTTCTAGAGATACATGTATCGACCAGGAAATAATAAACAGATATTAATCATAGTGTATGAAGTCAAAGAAATTCCGTTACTATATACACTTCTTAAAAGGAAATTGATTTTGGCACTCCACTTTCTTATAATTGCACTCCACTTTCTTATAATTGCACTCCAAAATTTGTCGTCTAGTACTAGTATTGTGTGTATTTTTTGCACAATTACAGAAGGCCACACAAGCGAGGCCTAGAACAAAACTGCCTCCCATTAGCTTTGACCAGCGCCATCATTCCAGCAGTTGCGCTAGCACAGATTATTGAAGACAAAAAACTTTGCGCATTTCGTCCGGCTGCAGAAAAAAGGAAGTACAAAGCAATTCAGATGAAGATTTTCTCCATGAAAATTGGAACATCAAATAGGAAAAAGGAGATTGAACACTGGCAATCAATGGGACATGTAAGCATCCGCACAAATTTGCCACCCGCAACAAAATCCAAGTATAGGAAACCAATAATATCAGACACGGCAAAATTTATATCCTCTTTCCTCACTCTATGATGGTTTACTGGGTCCATAGCTTCACAAGTACCAATGTATTTGAAACTACAAAACGATCGTAAGAAAGTGGCAATACCTTGGTTGAGAGTGATTGAGGTTGCCGTTAATCCTCCAATTAACAGAGCTGATGCTACGGGGAGATACTGCATTTATTGCATCCATGTCAATACAATAAGTGTGACAAAAACCATCTAATCATCCAATGAACAAACAATTCACAAGAATAAGATCTTTAAATTTTGCAAATTTAAGCAAGATAATCAGCAGGGTGCTTCCAAAAAAAAAAAAAACCATCCTCAAGTCAACTGAACTCAATATCATCCTGAACAAAGTTAGTACTAGTGCGTTGTCATCCATCTATGACAATAATCTCAGAATCCGTGGGCCAGGTGTTCCACCAATTGGAACGTCTCATCTATCCTACAGTAATTTCATTGAGAACCTAACACAACCAGGTTGTGGACACTAATATAGATTTTGTAATTGTTCCAAACGGCCTAAAAAAATGTTTTGTTTTCTCTGACTGACTGTCAAATGTGGTGCCGTGATTGGTTGCTTCTTTTCAAAGCAAATGTTGACAGTACATAAAATCACATCAAATGGCATCAATCCATCACCATGAACCAAACCAAATACAAGATACAGCTAATATTTTCTTACAGAGAATGATTCAAATCCATTCTGCTGAAATGGGGAAGGGTTGTTGATGTTGACAGTATAGCGGCCACTTATAAGATCCATGGCATCCTGAAACAGAGAGGATTTGATAAGATGAGCACCAAATCTACTGGACTTCTGTCGTAGTAATCTGTAGTTTTTGTTTATAGCCAAATGGTTACAGGAATCTTGCCTGCCTAATACCATCTTGGAAGTTATTCAAAAAATATCTTGAAATTGAACTGATCCCATCTTTAATTAGTCCAGCCATAGTCTGTTTCCCGTATCTGCAATTGGCGATTACTATGCATCACAAAGGGATAAAAATGAGTTCGATTCCATACTCTCAGTTTATTGAGAAGATTTACCGGACAAGGTCCCGCTTGAGTGCATGGGTTCCTGCATATTCCAGGCTTATCTCATCACCTTGCTCCACCCACACTATCAGAAAAGACGTTGTTCAGAAGAAAGCATAAGAAGAATCACCAATCATAAATTACACAATTGGAATAGTTGACCCTACATGTTTTAAAAATTTCAAAATCTTCATCAGAAATGGATATGCACTCCATGGAAGAAAGTTCCCCAAGCCTTCGCAACTGTGCATCTAAAGATTTTTGAGCCAGGTAACTCTGCGTACAAAATAGAAAGAAAGATGTAAAGCGCATTAAAATATTAGCGCAAAAAGTTCACTTCAATATCTTTAAAAGTGGAGAAAATCAAGGAAATGTCCTGGAAAGTTGGCATTTCTCCAACAGACACTCAATCCCAACGTTTATGTTTGACATGCTTCAGGTTTTCATTATCTTTTCCCATGTCCTTTGAGAATTAGAAAACAACAAGATCACTGGTACATTCCTTCATACCTGTGTAACATTTGTTCGATCAAGGCAGTCAATGCAATTAGATCTAATAATCCCTTTCTGCTCCGATAGGATCTTTCCTTCTGCGTCCACGAGGAAATATCTGCTCCGCTGGAATAGAGATGATTAAAAACAGAATTATGGAAAACACATACCTGGACTGTGAGATCTTATTCAGCCAGCGATTTTAACTTAAGCAAACAAAACAGTGGTTCAGTTAATTACCCTTGCTTTTCAAAATCCTCAGAGATTTGATCATAGAGAAATTGTAGGTTCTCAAGGTTTGACTTGCCACAATGGTGATGAAAATCAAAGGAAACATATCTGAATCAACAAGGAGTCGAAATTCAATTCTCAACAAAGATAACGCTGGGATATAATTCGGATTAATACAAACTTTGGATAGTTAACTTCAGATGGACAAATATACCAAAAAAGTCAACTGCATATATTTGTGCTTAATTTCGCCAATCACTTGCATTTAACATACATGTGCAAACATTGTCTACTACTTCAAAGAAAGAGATGTAAGAAGAAAGGAACTTCTAAGCAAGTGCCATGTCCGTCTCAGCCATGTGTCAAACACTAACATTGTGAAACTGTTTAACATGTGTCAAACACTTGGGGTACGCAAGTTCCATCACTTAGATAGTTAGATACACATGAAGAAATTGCAAGTTCAAAGAAAACACAATGAGTTCTACAAAAGTAAGAAAACTGTGGACATATAGCGACTAATCCCTCATTTTTTTCGCATCATATCTAACTATACTAATTGTGCAGCTTCTGGCATTTAATTTCAGTGTGTCTGAGCAACAACTGTCAATGTGGATATTCTATGTTTCCCATAGTCACTAGTTCAGAATTTCAAGGAAAACAGAAAAAGAAAATCACCTCACATTTGGCAGCTTCTGCATTTCAGCAGCAAATGCTGCACTCAGTTGACCCTCATCACCATGCTACAATAATAAATAACAAATAGATGAAAATTTGGAAATGGGATAATACAAACAAAATCTTTGTTGTATAAAGACTTGTTAAGATTGGTGCTACCATAATGACTGTATCCTAAGATAACTGAACCAACTGAACCATCACAGAGTTTCTTGTATATAGAATATAGAGAAAGGAAATGAACTAGGTTATTATCTGTTATATCGATTAGTCAGATTGTATATAGAACCATCCATAACACGTTGAAACTCCACCCAGGCCCCAGCTTTATTTGTTTTACGGCTGGAAAGGGAAAGAATCCATACCTTATCAGTTAGGTCGACGGCTATGGTCTCTCCATATCTCTGTACAACATCAAGGAAATGGCGCTCCACAACCGTTGACTAGAGGCAGAGGCAAAGAGTTAGATGCTCATCACTTCAACTCAAATATCAAGAGCCACGACTCTGACAAAATACTTACTGTTTGCTCATGATCAATAACATTAAGTCGTGGTTTATAGCTCAAATCAACTATTTGCTCCCAAATGAGCGGTATTGAACCTCGAATCTGAAAGGTGGTAAGGAAGCACTATTATTTTTGTAGGAATTAAAACCCTCAATATTAGGAAATAGAAAACAAGACTGCACACAAAGTGGGTATATGATAGCTTTATGTCTTTTCCGTATTTCTTTATTCGCTAATTGATTCTGCAGAAGAAGCTATGGAACAAGTACTAAGGAATGGAAGTGATTCTAGTATGGTTTCCACAAAGAACATATTCATTTAACTTACGTTTTCCTTCCACAAGTATCTCAACTACGACTAACGATAACTTTCTATTAAGACATCATTTACCCATGCTTTCTATTAAGACACCATTTACCCATGTTTTTGCTGGTGACGTTAGTTTTCCCTGCCTTGCATAACAATCATTCTTCCATAAAGCAGAATAGTAGAAATGTTTAAAAGGAGGCAAAAGCTGTCCGTCCATATTAAGAAGATAGTAGGAAATAAAAGCCACACAAACGGTGTTAGATCTATAGGAGATGGAGTGCATTCACATTCATGTTGTCCATGCTATATTTATTCAAAGAACGAACCATGAACGCTTTTAAAAGCTTTCAGGTTAAGATATGTATCTCCTTTAACATACAAACAATCCCTCTTCTGCCATGCGTCCATGAAAAATCATCTGCTTATACATTCATTCTTCCATGGAAGATGCAAATGCGACCTGTTAAGATTGGTCTTCCAATGCTGCCCTTGACTGCTGGACCCAACTAGAGCACCCCCATACACATTTTTCGTATAACAGGAAACACGAATTGTGAAACATCCAAGAAAAAGGGCACTCTTTTGGGGAGGAGGGAATATATAAGAATTTAGGTGGAAGTAATTATGTCTACATCTTGACTGGGTTTCACAAATAGAGCAATAGGGAAGACTATCCACCTGGAAATCAAGGGCACACAATAAAATGCCACGAACTTACCTTCAGATAGCGATATTAGTTGAATACTTAGTTTCCAGAAATAAACTTTAGACATGGTCCAGAGAATCGAAATGCCAGTGAATAATGAATTGATCCACTAAAGATATTGAGTCGAAAACAATGTAACAACAACAATCATTCTATGACGAAATAACTCTGGTGGAAGTACTACCTGTAAAAGTGAAGACCTAAAACCTTCAAACTCCAACAATTGCTCAGTTTCAATAAAATTTGCAGTGTCTCCTTCAAGGTTAGCCCCTCTTCTCCACATTCGGGTCCCTATGATCAGCAATCGGTCACTACCTTGTTTCGCTATTTTCATATCAGTATGACCAAAGCAAACAGTTTTCATATGCCTACCTAATCTTCGTGTACACCTCCTAGAAATTAATATAATTGTGGCCGGTGAAGATTTCAGATTGAGCTGTCCTGTCTGAAAGCTTAAGCCTTGGTTAAGTGAAAACATCAAACCCAAAATTGCTCTTGCATCTCTAGTTAACAAGCGCGCGCACACACACACAGAGGAAAACAATGAAAAGTTTCAGGATATTGCCTTGCAACAGAGGAATGATGAACCCATCAAGCTGTAAGGGAAAAATAGTTCCCATCAGACAAAAAAAAAGGCCCATAAAATTTCAGATGTCCGAATAACTTTCCTCTTTTCCTAAACAAAGAAAATTTTCTTATGGAAGGAAAGGTACTTTCAAGAATCGACCGATAATGCCACAATTTTGGACAGAGTAAATTTCTAACCTTATTCTCAATAAGCTCCTCCAAAATATTTCTGTTCCAAACAAAACGGGGGTCAGCCTGAAATACAAATAGACACTCAGAAGTCAGAACCCCCAAATACTTAAAAAAATTGTCCAATCAGAACTCAAGTCTCAGAAAAAAAAGGTGCTAACTCACTTGCACTGAAAAACAGGAATAAGGTTAAACTTCTTACAGACACTTAGGTTCACAATTCAATCTTGTTCATGCTAAGGGGTTGGAGTGCTATTTGGTAATAAAAGCTAGATATGGATAATAATATGCCCACAAATACATCTATTTTATGCCATATCTGATAACCAATCAAAGAGGGCAAGTGGATACCACGTTAAAAGAGAAATTATGCCTCTAGATTACAATAATTTGGTTGATAACATCCTAAAGGTTGTTTTCTTTGCTTTATCGCCTCAACTCCTAAAGAAGTAATCATTAAGTGGGCATGACCCATACCATCCTTCTATCATCTCCAAGGAAGTGTGCAATCTGACAAGGTTTTAAATTCTGGAGATATCCTAACATAGTAGTACATAACCTAGACCATAATCGATACTCGTACATATCTCAAAACAACAGGCATAATTAGCCAAATTCTAAATAATGACGAGAAGTTATTTTTGATGAGTCTAAATTCTCTCGAACCAACTGCCAATTAAGGCTTTAAAAAAAGTAGGCAATCGACTATGTCAAACAACTACTATATGCATAACTTGGCCCACAGAGTTGTTTTCCTTTCTGTACAGATGTACAGTATGTAATTTGGAAGCAACGTTGATAAAATGGTGAGATACATCAGTCTTACGTTACTAGAAGTAACAGAAATTAGCTGAGAATCCACTAAGCAGACAAACCTGCTTCCAAATTGGTTTACTCATTCGCCCTTCAGTCAACTTGAATCTTCTCTGCAAGCTTTAAACAATGTTCAAACATAGCATAGAAGATAATATGAGCTGAGACGAGAGATGATTTGAAGTACAGAAGAAAGAGCAGAGTAAGCAGACTTTTGGTTAAAAGTGCATACCTCAATGTTATATCAGTTTCGTAGGAATAATACAAACCCGGAGTTGATTCTATTACTCTTAACAGGGTCCTAAAGTAAGCCTCATCTCTTTTCTGCACAAAAGAATTAATGGTTAGGTCATGGGTGATGATGGGACTTTCAGCCATGGAAATGGTGATGCATAAACTTCCCTTTTCAGAAAATTCAGGGCCAAAAAACAAAGAGAAACGTACTTCTTGATAGTTTGGAAGTCTCAACGCCTCATTGCAGGACAAGAACTTCATAGCCATCACACGAAAAACAGGAAAACCCACATAACTTCCCACTTCTTTCCGAGAAGTTATCACCAGTACATGGGTCCCTACACAAAATTTACAAAACATTTCTTAAAACACAATAAAACAACATAAGTGTACAACACATAGTTGTCAGAATCACACGATTCGATTCGCGATTCAAGTAAAGACGATACGAATCTATAGGTGAATCAAGGTTTACATAGAATCGGTAGTGAATCATACGATTCACGGTTCGATTCGCTATTCGATTCATGATTCATGCAAAAACGATCCTAATCTATAAGTGAATCAAGGTTTTCTCACAATTATTACATTCAACTAATGTGAAATCACTCTAACGGTTTTACCTTAATTTTGGCATATAAATTAGTTTTGTACCTATTAGGCTACAAACTTTTATTGTTATTTGTTATAAGACTTAGCTTTCATTTTTATAATGAATATTTATATCTATATGAAAATATCCATTTTATTATAGTATTTAGTTTGATGTACAAATATCTACTCTTTCCTATTAGACCATATAATCATCAGTTTATGGTAGAAAAAAACTTCAATGTTGATTTAAGCTTAAATTGGTCAATTTTACAATGTATCTTTATTATGCAAGTGCATAGACACATATTTCAAGTATTTTTTTAAACTTAGACCGAATCATTACGATTCACGATTCGGAAAAGGGTCAATCCGATTCTCGATTCGATTCGCCATTTGACAAGTACGGTTGTCCATCTTTTGATTATGAGCTATTCAACTTATAAGCAATCTTTTCTTGGAAATCGTTAAGCTTTTTTTCCCCTTGGATAAAATTTCCGGCTCCAACCCCGACGAGTCGACAACAAGTTTCTAGTTCGAAGCACTTGTATGGTTTGGAAAGGCTTACTTGTCTTATAGTTTAGCTGATTTATCTGTTTGTGGTTTCATAGTGTGTTGTTTTGTCTGGTTCAATAATAACGATTATCCTAGTGAGTATAACAGACCTACTGGACCAGAAGCCTCTCAAGCTCACGCATTTACTTTTCTAGTTAGAGATCAACAGGCGGCATCCATTTGTTATCTTGAACGTTTGAGTACAAAAGTAGTCAAATTAACTAGACAAAACCACATAGACGAGAAACATGCAACCATACGTCTTACGTGTTGAATTCCTCAATTGGAAAACTCTTTGAAGTCGTTCAATTGTAGACGTGAACTATTTAAGGCCAAATCAACAATATTCTGGTGAACCAAACCACATGATTGTATTGAATGGGTACTTCGTACAACCATTTGTTCAGGCATTACCTGCAAGTGACCTAATAGTTCCAACCACGCCGTAGATTGTCGACACTCTTATAGAATTTGTAGAAGCATCATCACCTGTTGCAAATAATGAGATATTAGATTCCTCGATTACCAATAAAAATACATTGATTCTTCAACGCAACCCATTATTTCTACAACAATGATACATGTACAACAAAAGTCTCCAACATGGCTCCAACACACTCACATGGGGTGTGGAGCCCACACACATTGAGTGTGAAGTGTGTGTGGGCTCCACACCCAATGTGAGTGTGTTGGAGCCATGTTGGAGCTGATTGTTGTACATTTATCATTTTTGTTATTTTCTAATACGTGTGACAAATGAGACAATACTAAAGAAAGTCCTGGACAAACAATTTTTGTCCACACCAGATATGCGTTGGGCATTGTGGGGTCAAAAACATAACACTGACACCCAATGTACATGGTTAGGCTGGAATGCCCACTCTACGGAGAAAGTTACATTGTTTCTATTACCAAGTACAAACAGTCAAACACTGACTCAGCACTCACTCTCTCAACTCATACACTGGTTCAATCTCGCCCTCACTTTGTTTTTCCCACAGTCAGCCTCTCTCCCTATACAAATATACATACACACAAATAGGAAGAAGCAAACAAAGCAAGCATCAATGGCAGTCTTCATCAGCAACCCTTGGCAGCTGAGAAGAGATGGGTGCACTAGGGGTCTCTTCCAAGGTCTTCTCAGAGTCTCCCAGAGGTCTCTTCACCACTTGCGAATACCAAGTCAACAATGGCTCGTAATCCCAGCTGGAAATCCTCAAAAGTTGTTTTATTTCCTAAAGAATTGTACTCGAAACAATTGTCATGTGTAATGCTCGAGCAATTTGTACTAAAAGATAAACGAAAAAACTGGCATGACATGAATCTGTTTCTTAGGTACACGCCCATGCACACACTACATACGCATAATGGTGAAAGAAAGCTATTGAAATGAACATATTTCACAATGTAACATGTTACCCGTTGATGGCACAACACCAAATCAGAGAGAAGAGAGATATTTGATATCTATTTCACTGATTTTTTTTAAAAAATTGGTGCAAAAAATGAAAGCGCGGCTATGTTACCTCATCACCTCTGCCATGTTGCTCCCATCCACCACTATTTGTTGGGACCCCACCGCACATAAGGTCCCACCACATTTGGGTGGTGTTAAAGGAGTATGTTTAGACCCAATAAGGGGAACTGATTTTAGTTAAATACAAGGACATTTCCATAACCTCCTTAATTTACGGTCAGTTACAAATAAAAAAGCCTCCATATTCCCTAAAATGCTTGTCAATCGAACCTTGAATAATTAACCACGTTAACCATTCAAACACGGAAAAATACCAAATAAGAACTCCTGTGATTGACGTTGATTAAGTTTCACTAAGGAAGATGCTAAACTATGCGAATTATTTTAAGGTTTATGAAAATTCTTTGCGCTTTTTTCGCACATTTTCTCAGCAAATGACTGAAAAAAGAAACCTAACCGTTGAGTGGCTCGATGGTGCCGTCGGATCGGCGGATGGAGAAGCCTTGGTCGGGGGAATCGACGGCTCTGATGACGAACTTGTGTTGGAATTCGTGGAGCTCCAATTCGCTCCATAGCTTGAAATGATCAGAAACGGAATGCGGTTGAATCTCCATGAACTAAGAAAAATGGAATCGAACCGAAAGAGAAATGGAAATGAAAACCCTAGAAATGAGAAGATGATGGAGAGATGACGAGAGTAGAGGAAGTTTCCTAATTGATGACTCGAAATTGATTGAGTGAATCTGAGGGAAACCGTCTTAACTGCTAGCTTCACCGGGGTCCATTTATCTATTATATACACAAAGTTAGCACCAGTTTGGCATAACTCAATTTTGAAATCTGTCACAAAAATATTTTTCACTTTTATTTTAAAATAAGATAAAATTGACCTTTTCGGGATCTTCCCATATAGTAACTGTCAGGGTAAGATGATAAACTTTTCCACTCCAACCGTCATTCCACACGTCCTCCACAAATCCCCTTACACCAGTGTTCTAAAAGGCGGCATAAGGCACCGATTAATCGGCACCTAGGCGCTAGGTGGTGGGTTACCGCCGCGCCTAGGGGTCAAGGCGGTCGGACGATTAATCGGGTATAAGGCGGCGTAAGGCGCCGATTAATCGGCTAGGCGGTCTAGGCGCGATTAATCAGCAAGGCAGAGAAAGGCGGAGCAAGGCAGAGCATAAGGCGGGTAGAATATGCAATTTTAGAAATTTTAGGGATTTAATGTCGTCGTAATATAATTTTAAGGGGGTTTGTGTAGTTATCTCTATACATACATATCCATTAATCGATCAAAAACATACCCAGCCCTTTGAAATTTGAATCGATCAAATTTTTTTCCATGCCCTAGTTTTTCTGCAAGAGACCCGAGACACTTCAATAGTCGAAGACGACGATCGATCGTCTCTCGTTCTTCAATCTTCAGGTCGTCGTCGATCTCCAGCACCTCCAAATTCCACTCGTCGTCTTCATATGAGCTCTTCGAAACAGTAACCAAACACCAGTCGACAGTCGGCTTCAATAGTCTCTCTCTCTCTCTCTCCAGTCTCCACGACTCCACTGAATATGAGAAATCATTTTTTATTTATTTATGAGCACTATTTTTTTATTTATGAGAACTTTTTGTTTACGGTATTTATTATGTGAACTCTTTTTTTGTATGAGAACTCTACATTTACTCTCAAAACTTGGGAAGGGTATAGGAGAATATTTTTTTTTAAAAAAAAATAAAATGGCAAAACCGCCTTATTGTCAAGGCGCCGATTAATCGGCTAAGACTCTAGGCGGTGCCCGGCCGCCCGACTAGCGCCTAACGTCTTTTAGAACACTGCCTTACACACAGGAAAAAACTGATTGCAGTTCTATTTTCTTACACGCCCTCTATCCCTCTTGCTCTCTCTTCTATTCCTGCAGAGACTAGGACAAGAATCCAGAGGTAATGCAGAGGTATTGCACTTTCATATTCTATTTTACTTGACCTACACATGCTTTTGTTCACTCTGAAATTCTTCTTTTGTTTTTCCTGATCGAGCAAAAAAAAAAAAAAAGAATTAAAAAAAGGTTCATGCGAATATTTTTATTGGTCCCAATTGTTATATTCATGCAGCTATTCTGTTCCTCTTGAATTAGAGAAAGGACAAATTTGATTGTTTTCAATGTGATTTTCGATTATTGTGTTTTTTCACGCTACATAAGTATGCAACTAAAAGCCAGAGTACACACGATGCGGGTGCAAGTCAAACTTCAATATTTTGTCAGATCGAGTGTGTCCCGTACATTTTTTTTTTACCAAAGTTCAATTTGCACACGCATCGTGTGTGTCCCGGCATCTATTGGAACTGTTGTGCATATTTTTTCCATTCTTCACTAGTTCACTGGAATCCGATGCACCGGAATCCATCGACCAAAGAGAAAGGAAAAAAAGGACCCATTTCAGTTTTTATGGATCCCTGAACTCACCACAATCCGACGCTAAAAACTTCCCTCTGCCTTCAATTTGGTAACCATCTCTGCCTACAACTACAAAGGTTTTCACCCCCATCTTCTTCATCTGCTTCTGGTTGCAACTTCGAGCATCTTACGTTAATTCCACCCTTTACCTTCGTTCCGTGACTTTCGTCTCTGTTTTTTTTTTTTTTTTAGAAAATGTTCCCTTCTGTATTCGTGAATTTGATTGCATTTTTGCATCATTGTGTGCGAGGCAGAAGATGTTTAAGTTGATGTGGTGGAAGAAGAGGGGCCGCATTAGAGTTAACTTTAATTCTTAATGCTCTGTTAAAGTAGATTTTTTCCCGTCTACTACTGGTACATATTTTAGTTGTAGGAGTTGAAACAAATTACTCCCTCTGTCCCAAAATGAAAGTCCCTTTTGGAATTGCGTGTCATTTTCAATGGCTTATATATTTTAATGTGAACTTAAAAAAATATGCATTATGGATCTTGTTTGATAGATCTCATTGAAAACTTTTATACGGTGCAAAAAAAATTCAAAAATTATTTCGATAAATACATTATTTTTTAGTTTGAAAATTGTACGTAGTTTCATAGTGGACTATCAATTTGGGACGGAGGGAGTATGTGAAGATAGGAAGACCCAAACATAGGTAAGAATTCAAAATATTGAGCCAGTGTAAAAAAAAAAAAAGGCAGACCTATGTTTTTTACACAGTCAACTGTTACCATTCTACCATTTTAATCTTTCCGGAGTAGTTTTGTGACTTTTGTCCCAGTAAACTATTTTTATCGCTTAATGTTACAATTCTACTAACATTTACATTTGGCCCACTATATCATGGGATGGCACTAAAATGCATATATGTTATCATCCTTCTACTTAATCTTTTCAGAGCAGTAGTTTTGTTTCGGTAGACTTTTTTCTCTTGGTGAACAAATACAATTGAGAAAAAAATTGGAGCACATGGGGCGCATAGGATTCAAAACGATAAGTCGGATATTTTTGTGCGTACTTTTTTTTTATTTATCAAAATTTAACTTGCACACGCATTGCGTGTGCCCCAGCCCCTAGTATTTCAAAATGACGTTGATGACCCTTTACAACAACGTGGTAATGAGTACAGAAATTGATTTGGATCTTTAGGCCTACCCTCCTTGATGTATTTTGACTTTGATTTGGGGGCATGGTTCTGCAACAAACGTCCTATAACTACTCGATTCTTGGAGGTCTAGAAGGCCACTATTTCAGTTGTATTCTGAGCGCAGTCATTTTGTGCATTTTGCCAGAGGTTAGGTATGTCCTCAATCTTCTCCCGCCCATGCCCTCGATGATCGGAGGCTAGCTGGGTTCTGTTATTGTTATTGTACTGTTGTGAACGGCTAGTCGGTCACGTGGTGCCCTGGGTTCCTTCGCTACGGATGGTGTATAATCCCTACCATTGAAAACACTTGTGAACAACTAAAAATGTTCAAACAATTCGATATTTCAGCACAAATCATGAAAAAATAACTATTTAAACAATTAATGATTCGGATCATAAAAAAAATATCAAAAAAGCTGTCATTTAAATGCCTTAGGAGAATTGAATCAAACTTTTATTTTTGTTTCAACGAAAAATAAAGTCCAGGACAAAGCCTAACTTTGTGCTTATGTCCTCATATCTTTACTAAAATATTCAACAAATTCAGGAGACTCTCGTTAAATAACGCTACTCCGAATCTAAATCCGGGCTCGCCACCGTGTGGGATACTCAACAATCTCTCTCGGATAAGGTTGCGTACAATGTACAGGTAACAGTAGCAATCATGGTCAAATTATAGTAATCTACGCAACCACCGGGCATTATTGGATTTGGGAAGATATTTTTGGACTCGGGGAACCGGGCATGATGTGCCCAAACAGCAGTTAGAGAGCTCAATGAGTTGTTTATAAAATTTGAATGATACGAAGCTCAATGAGGTTTTGTAAGAAACGCGACGAATTAAGCGGAGGGAATGCCCCTTTTTGTTATAGTGGATATCGATAACCAAATAAATTAAATGAGCCAAAGTTAGTTTAAAGTGGCAAATTGAAAATCATATCTGCGATTCATTTTCTCGAGAAGAATACAAAGTTCAGTCACCAAGTTACCGGTATTCAATCAATTTTTTTTTTTTTGGTGGAGACATTCCACTTGTTGAGCTATGTGAAGAACCACTTTGATGGAGTCTTGTATCATCAGTTCGGTAATGAATGATGCTAATTTGTTTGGGTCCGAACAGATCTGGGTCGTTGATCGCCGAGCACGGATGGCTAGCACCATCCCCCAATCTGATGGACACTCTCTTGTACTCACAAGTAAACACATATGGTTATTCAATTGAGCTTATTTTCTTAAAAACCGCTCAAAAAATGTATTAAAGTAAATGAACGTCTTAGATCATTTTTGTGGGATCGAGAAGTAGACCCTCCAATTATAGTTAACTTTACCGGGAGTATCGGGAACATATTTTTGGACTTTGGACATGCTCTGCCCAGAGAACAGAGGGCCCTGCCTTCCCCTTCTTCTATATATATATAACCAGTGACGGGCCTCACTCGCCTCACCAAGCCTATTCTGTAACTTCACTCGTCTTACCAAGCCTATTCTGTAACTTATTCTGGCTATTGACCGTGCTATTCGCAAATTTACTCAGTCCATATATACCAAACAGTTCCTCAATACGCAGCTAGTACATACATGTGTACCACATAATAACACGACCCAACAAATAATTCAAAGAATCGAATAAATTGCACAGCTTGATCAAAATGAGATAACAAAGGAATACTCCGGAGATTCGGACCATCTATTACGGATTCGGGGACGATGCTGCATGCGTAGTTTTGGGGGGACCCTTACTGGTTCTAAAGCCCCGTTTGCCACTCAATTGATTTATTGATTTTGATATCGAGTTATTGAAAATAAAATGAATCATCGCTTTGTTTTATCACATCTAGAAAGATATTTATGCCTGTCATCATGAACACACGTACATGATGATTTACACAAACTGTTCTTCTTTCTAACGGGATCATTCATTGTGCCCTCTTGAATTTTGCATAGGGTTGGGATTCAGCTTCTTATCAGTACTCATTGGTATAATTTGGTTACGCTTTAGCATCAAGAAAAAGAAGCTAATCAAGCAAAAGGAGAAAATGCTACCAACAACTATGCTGAGGATCGCATCCTCGGCCGAGGTGGCTATGGTACAGTCTACAAAGGAAAGTCCAAATTAAAAGATGAGAGCCAAATTGAGCAATTCATCAATGAGGTGGTTATTCTTACCCAAGTTAACCACAGAAAAGTGGTGAAGCTCTTGGGTGGTTGTTTGGAGACTGAAGTCCCTTTATTAGTTTATGAATATGTCGCTCATGGTACACTATCCCAATACATCCACGCAAGTATGGGAATGCCTTGGCTTTCTTGGGAGAATCGACTAAGGATTGCCTATGAAGCAGCTAGTGCACTTGCTTATCTTCATTCTTCAGTATCCATGCCCGTCATTCACAGACACGTCAAGTCGGCCAACATCCTACTAGATGAGAATTACGTTGCCAAAATATCGGACTTTGGAGCTTCAAGATTGGTTCCCTTGGATCAAACTCAAGTAACTACACTTGTTATAGGGACTCTGGGCTATTTAGATACTGAATACTTTCAAACTAGTCAATTAACGGAGAAGAGCGATGTTTATAGCTTTGGAGTACTTCTTGCCGAACTCATAACCGGGAAGAAACCACTTTGTAGGGAAAGAATCGAAGAAGAGAGAAATCTAGCAACATATTTTGTCATGTCAGTGAAGGAAAATCGATTGTTTCAAATTCTTGATCCGCGGGTGTTTAGGGAAGGGACTATGGAGCAACTACAAGTTGTAGCTGAGCTGGTAACGAGATGCGTTAACATGAGTGGTGAAGATAGGCCTACTATGAAGGAAGTGATGAGGGAATTAGAAGGCTTAAAGAAGTCTACTAAACATCCATGGGCTAATCAAGAAAGTCAGGGTGAGACAGAAGGTTTACTGAGTGAAGCATCAGACCTCTACCCAACTTACCAAAAACAAAGTCAAAAATAGACCCAAGATCCTACCATCTTTGTATGATTACTATGAGACCCGAACCATACATCTCATACAATATTATACGTTATGTGGTTAATCACAAATGTAAATAGCAGGCAAAGGAGAGCAACGACTGAAGACTGATTGAACGGAACGGCTACCGATAGGACAGAAGATAGCAGAGAGAAAGATGAAACCCCCCTCCCCCCAGGCTATTTTGGGGGTATAGCTAAACAAAGCAACACCTCCTTAGTACACTGTCAGATAATAAAGGTCAATAGCTTAGCATTTGCTACTTCAACTCAATAACTCAGAACTCAGGAACTCCTAACTCGATAGCTACAACAACTAAAAGCAAGAAACCTTTAGTTCACTGTCAGATAAGAAAGGTAGATAGCTTAGATAGATACTGAAACTCAGAACTCAAGCAAGGCAACTGACAGGTGTTCCGTGAAACAACTCAAAGCTACAACTCCTTTGGCAACTTTCAGCTAATAGCTAATAAAGGAAAATAGTTTATCTTATCACGTGCATTCAATAAGCAAAGACGACTCCTACTGTTACTGTTAGCAACAAACTGGTGTAGCTCTAACAACAGAGATCCCATCCCTCCCCGAGGGCTGGTCTCTCGAGCTACACACTCTGAGTCGTTCACTCACTCCCTTTAAGACGATGGCACCTCACGCTTTTGGGCTCATGGTGACATCGCTGGTATGGTCGTTCACTCACTCAGAACAACTCTTGAAGATTGTGTGTGTGAAAATAACATTAGAGGGGTTGAATGAATGAAGTGGGTGGAAAATGAAATGAATTGAAACTTTTGCAGGTAAAGCCACATGTTAGTCAAATAAATACCTTAGAGAGTAATAGAACAAGTGCCTAATTGCTGGAATTTTATTGGTTATAGTTGGAATTGGATGGTAAATGCTTGAGCTGAATTTCTAATCGCTGAAATTACACTACAAAAACCAAAGGCTTGTAGCCTAGCGGTTATCTCCTTGTTCTCCCACAAGGGAGACCAGTGTAAGAGTGATACCATACGTAGAGTGAGAAAACTTTGCACGTAATGACATTGAAAGTAGCATACAAAGTTTTCAAAACATGAAAACTTATCAAGGTCGATGCAAGTAGTCAAAAGTTTTAACGCAACATCATTTGATACTCTCGCTCATAGTCTGAACAATCCATGACTTCTGCACACCTCAAGCTTCACGAGACTGGTGCCAATGGGTAAAGCTAAGCTAATAAGGCTCAGGATGACCCTAATGCAAAATCAGAAGGTCAAATTATTGACCTTCTTATTGTGTTTGTTCATGTTGACATGGGACGTTACAGCACAAAAACAGATCGTATAATGAATTCTAAGTTATAATGCACTAAATACCACTACATTGCTTGATTGAGAGAACATATACTTAGCCAGATGAGCTTAGCATTTTCCCTTCACAACAAGCAGTTTCTCCAAGGACCAACAACATCAGATAAATAGAAGGCCAAGATTATTATCTACTGTTTGCTCTCAGCAAGAGCAAAAGATTTAACATAAAACAACTTCGAATAAAGTGAAAGCTCCGGATTTGAAATTCATATCTATTGTGAAGTACACACCTTCAAATAAAAAAAAGACAATGTATGGCACTTGTGGTACCTTACGGCAGCATAGCCAAGGATACCAATTGAGAGTGTACCAAGTACAATGCCATTCCACAACAAAACCTTTGTCCTGATCCTTAATCATGTCAGGCCTGTAAAGCACAAACCACATTGGATTTTCCTTTAACAACAAGCCATATTCCACCACTGATCCATCAATAACAGAACAAAATAGCAGTTGGAAGGCATGCCACATTTAGAAGACAAGCAAATGCAAAAACTCATAATGCAGCTACCATATTTGCTAATGCAAGGCATGAGGCAGGTTGAATCCCTCATGAAGGTTATATATGGCATTATGGTCACAAAGAAATGAGGAACATTGATTTTTACAATCCTGACAACACAAGAGGTAGTTTAGTGTGCAGAAGACAAGGGAAAAGCTCACTTGTGATTGAAACTTGGCCCCTATGGTGCATAGACCCATATGGTTCATAGACCCCATGCTGGAAAATTCACATTAACAAATCCCCAGGAATATACAGTTAACTCATCTCTTCCTACGTGTACATGAACTGGCCACTTCAAGTTCCTGCCATTTCCACTGTTGAAGATTTGGATTACTCCTAAACCTTCGTTCACCTTTCAAGAAGGTTGAGTTTATGGGAGAATAATAAAGAACTAAGACCCATAGTAGTAGGGACAAGAGGCGCACAAAGGTAAAAAGGTCCGTTGGGTCTAGGCGTGAGGGCAAAGACGAGGTATGGGCCTTTTTCAAGTGAGGCGCACTACGGGGAATTTTTTTTTACCAAAAGTAGCATACACCAAGAAAAGAAAGAGCAAACAATAAACGAGGAACAAGCATGACTAATTGACTATTTCTTCATTTTCCATCCAATTTACAACCATGAAGAGAGAAAACAGACAATAAATGAATAAGAAAAAGAAAATACAGGAGGAAGAAAAAATTATCAAAAGACCAGAGAAGAACCAAAGAAGGCCCCGCACAGATTGCTGGAGAGCTGGTGAGGGTTTGAGTTCAAATTATGGAGTTCGATCGTTTGAGATGAGATGAAAGCCAGTACTTGTGTTGTAAGCCGTAGGTACCGTTTAACCTAGATTATTGAATTCAATAGAACTATATTGTTTCTATGGCTGTGATCAAATCATGAGTGAAAGACTCAAAACTAAAAGAGGTGCGCGCTTGGTTGCGTGATACCTTTTCTGAAGGCGATCCCCTTTCTTGCCTAGGCTGGGTCAAGGCCCCAACTTCATGCCGTAATGCGCTTCCCAACTAGCTGGGCGCCTAGGCTCACCTTTCACAACTATGCTAAGATCATGGGAAGAAGGCCTTTAAGGGGGTCAACTAGGCTCAACTCAAGGTCTTTTAGGCTCTCCGCTAGAGTTCCCAATAGCAACTTCAACTCAAGCTCGTAGAGTTACTACACGCGTTAGAGCTTATTAGACTAGGATAGGCTCAATCAGGAATGGAATATCCCCTTGATTGCTGATTGAATAAAATTATGCAATGACAACAGAGAGAGGGAGCAACTCGTAACATTAACCTCTCATGCTAGATGACAGAATGCAAAAATCGGACCCCCTAACATGATGGATATCTTAGTGTGACAGGGAATGTGCAACATTGGATTATGAGCACGAAATGAAATGAAAAAGATGAAGCAGAAGAATAAAAGTCATATGGACAATTCAAATAATTTACTTCATATTCTATAGTAGTGTACTTGGACTAAGCGGTGGAGGGAGCATGACCTAATGGGGTCAAGTGCTTGGATTATGAGCACAAAATGAAATGAAGAAGATGATGGAGAAGAATAGAAGTCATACGGACAATTCAAATAATTTACTTCATATTCTCTAGAAGTATACTTAGACAAAAACGGTGGAGGGAGCATGACCCAATAGGGGAAAGTGCCCACATGCTCCCACTATAATCTGATTTTACTTAACCATTAGTCATAGTTTACCCCCATTAGCATTGTTATTACCTTAACCATTAGTAGTAGTTCTACCTAAAACTTTCTCAACACTCTTATAAACTATGTGAAGAATCAGTGGTGCAACTGAACAAAGACTAGTGTAAGAATGAAGCATACATAGAGCGAGAAAACTTTGCATGTAATGACATTGAAAGTAGCATACAAAGCTTTCAAAGCATGAAAACTTATCGAGGTCTATGCAAGTAGTCAAAAGTTTTAACGCATCAACATTTGGTTCAAATTGAGACTGTAAGAGACTGAGAATCCCTGGAGACTTGCTAAAAAGACATGTGATTCTAGTTATTTGACATCCAAAAGGAGTGATTATGTTTCGAATACTTCTTTGAAGGAATTTACGACATTTTTCTCTTTTCCTGGGGAGATTTCTTTGACCAATTCCAGCACACCAGTTTTAGACTGAGCTCACAGGACGCGCATAATCAAATATCAACCTAGCAGCTTGTTTTAAGCTCAAGCAAATCAAAACAAGAGCAAAACAGTAAAGAGTGAATCTATTTAGGCATTAACCTTCTTCTTCACCCCTATGTACGGAAGAAGCCATCCGAACCCGTCTAGAAGGCAAGCTGCACCCTTAGATCTTCAATGCTTCTCTGGGTTCAAAGAACTTCGATTTCAATCCCTAAAATCGGTAAGTACAAACACTTCACCTGCTCAAGTAGGTTTTCGGACATTGGAACCCCAGTTGAAACAAGAAGAGAGAGAGAGAGAGCCCTTCGCCGCGTTCGCTGCCGGATGTGGAGGTGGAGAGGGAGGCGCTGCCGATCGTGGTGGTGGGTTTCCCCTCTTTTTCTCGCTGCAATCGAAGGAAAATGGGCTTTGACTCATTTGAGGATTTCGAATTTTTTTAAAATATTTTCCACGTCATGTCATGACATAGGTCATGGCCTCAGAAACGACGTCGTTTTATTCCCTAAATATTTTCCACGTCATGACATAGGTTGAAACTATGTCATGACCTCAGAAACGACGTCGTTTTATTTCTAAGAACCCCCGGATACTACTAAGACGATTTCTACCTATATTGACCATAATTTAATGATCCGAGACATTATTTTTGTAGAAATTAGTATAATACATATGATGTATAAATATCTTATAAATAAAGTACATATTAGTACTTAATCGAAATGAATTTTTAGTTCTTAAAATGAATATGGATACATTGAATCATATCTTTTTCTATATTGACAACCCTAAAAGGACTCTAAGTGCATTTTCTATCTATACGATTTATATTTTAATGATCTAAGATATTCATATTGTAGAACGCAAAAAAATAGAAATCATATAGAAATTTCATTTTAATTAAAAATGGATTCGTACTTGATCGGAATGAATTTATGTTTCCTATAATGGGTTACGCTTTACTGAATCAAAACCATAATAGGAGTAACCTGTTTTACGTATACCTTTCTATATCGACGACGTCGTCGAAGTGTAACTCTCTCCCTCTCCATTCACGCTGAACCTTTCCCGTCCGACGATGAACTCTTGGTGGTCGCTGCTTGATCGGCAGGGAGGAGCATCTCCGAACTCCAATCTCCGACGACGATCGACGGTGTAAGAAATATCTTACCTTATCTTATCTTGAAGCTCCTTGTTCTTTCTTGTTATTTAGTATTTGATTTGCAAAATGCAAGAGAAAAACGTTACTTATTCATTTGCAACTGTAATAGCATCGTTCTTTGGCTAATGAAATTCATATATGATT
>JAXBDA010000899.1:0-67324 GCA_036023075.1 Gaultheria prostrata
TATATTCTCACATAGGCTTAAGACAAGAAAGAAAGTTTTACTTGTGCATGTATATATGTTTATATCTATATACTTTGCAGGAAAATAGTCTCAATTTCGAAATAACAGTGAAATCTAATAAGTTCTTGCAAAGAAAGTGTATTAAGATATCAAATTGGAATAAGAAGTTATATACAGAAGATATGCATTAATAAAACTAAAATAGAACAATCAAATAATCAAAAACTACTTTAATTCAGTTATTAATATTTTTTTTAAATAATTTTTTGGCCTAAAATTACAACATTCAATTTTCAGTACTTAAAATTTTAGCTTCAGTTTTATCAAACAACACTTTATTTGTGCTTATAAGGTCTAAGAAATGCAAATATTGATTATTGAATAGGTGCCAACCTAGTTGGGATGTACTTAAACTATAGTGATACAATTTTACATGTTTACATTCAGTGTGTTACCAAATTTTAATTATCAATAAGATTTTATATTTTATTAATTCTCATACTTTAATTTGTTACAATTGTTTGAACTTTTTTCTTCTTTCTAGAAGTTTTTTTTTTCACCATGCCCGATAAAAAAAAAATGCAACTGAACACTGGTATAGGCACGGAGCTAGCGTGTGCCCATGAGCTAGGCCGAGCCAAGCGTATTCTAAAAAGGACAGGCATGGCTAATAAATGGGCCAGGCTCAGTATGACACGAAAACGTAGTACAAAACTAAACAGGTTTAGTGGCCGCTCCGACCCGACTTATTTGACACCTTAATTATGTAAGATACTGTCCACTAAAGATTCACCATTGAATTCTAAAGATTCCAAAGAAAACCGAACAGATAAAAATGGGTACATAATAAGCACACAAACAAATAAATAAAACACATACTCCAATACATCTTTACAATTTTCAATACACTTTCATATATTCTTATACATTTTTTCACACATTTCAATATACTTTTATAATCTTAACGTGTGCCTAATAAGCACACGTTAATATTTTCCATGCTTTAATACCGAAACAAAAAACCCTAATTACCAAAGAGTAGGGCCCACAACATGTGTGGCGAATCAACTTTCAGGAATTAAACTACAGTTACTTATTGAAAAACCATCCATCCTCTCTATTCTGCACCCGTCGAGGCCGCCACCACCATATCATCACCGCCCAATTGCAGTATATGAAATGAAACGCCCCCTTTGCATCTATTCAGGGTGAGTTTTTCCATTTGATTAAATGAGGTTGATGTGATAAAATGAGGTTCATTTTATCAAATGAACCAGATTCATTGGAGATAAAATCACCTCCTCACCTCATTTAATAAAATGAATCTCATTTTATCACCTCAACCTCATTTAATCAAATGAAAAACTCACCCTCAATACCCTAAAATTTATATTGTATTACCATTTATTTCTTTTCTTGTTCTTTTTCAATTTCCTTTTCTTTTATTAACTTTCTGAACTTTTTTTTTCCTTTTATTATACCATAATTTTAAAGGATTTCCAACCAATGACACTAAATTTGACATGGTATAAATAGCAAGAAGATGAATTAACATTTGAGCCAACTCTAATTATTTAGTATGTTAATTGTTTAAATGTCATTTGATACCTCCTCTCTTATGTCAAATTTAACATGTGATAACAATTACTTTCTTTCATCACTTTACTTTCCAAAACTTAATAATTTTTTTTTAAATAAGGAATTTGGCATTAAGGTTGGATTGGGCACTCTAGAGATGTCAAATTAACATATCAAATTGCCACCTATGCCTTCAAAAAATTTGACATCTCTATATGAAGCCAAGGTTGGTGATGCTCTTATTACTTCATATTGGAGATAATCAATACTCCTTCCGTCCCTTTTATAGTGTATACATTTTCATTTTGGGCTGTCCCTTAATAAATGTGTGTTTTGAAAAGTTAGTGGATACATTTTCTATTTTGCCCTTAAAAGTAGATTCCTTTTGAAAAGTTAGTGGGTATTATTATATTGATAATGGTAAGTAATGGAAAGTAGATGTAAAAGTTGATGTGAGAGAAAATAAGTTGAAATTATGAGGTAACACACTTAAAAAGGGACGGAGGGAGTATTTTATTAGACTACTTGGGGTTGGCTTAGTGGTCTTGGCCCGGAACTAAAGAGTTTATTCCTTTCAAGGTTTAAGATTCGATTTTTCTTACGAGCAACTATTGGGCCACTTTTACAGGAAAGTGTATAGGGAGTAGTGCAAAGTGGGCATAACACATGTGAAGCGGTTGTGAGAGAGCTTATAGAGATTAATAAAGTGGGCATAAGTTGGCTTAGACACCCTTCACTAATCAATAAAAACCTCTATAAGAAAAAGTTTATTCAGTATGTTTTGGCCTTTTCCCACCATATATTTCTGCATTCACATCATTAGGCCCTGTTCCACCAACTTTTTAGTTTTGATTTTTTAGACTTTTTAATTAATATGCGTGAGGAGCTATGAAGCATGGATAGAGATACGAGATACAGATAAGATACGATATGGATACGTCAATAGTAAATTTTTCTGAAAGTTGGATACGATACGTGGGGATACGTTGAATATAAAATTAAATATATTTAATTTTTAATTCCTAAATTCCATTACACAAATACACCATTATATATATATATACACACACAACGTGAGATGTGGGACGAGAGAGATGAGGGAGAGAGAGCAGATGCATGCTATGTTGATCAATTTGGGGGAAAACACCTACAAATCCCTAATTACACTTTTAACATACATATTTCAAGTAATAACATATTTACCCCATGTGTCCGAGACGTATCCTAGCTATCCAAAACGTATCTGAATACCCAAAAAATAAATTTAAATTCTGGATACTTTAAAAAACGTAACGGATATGTATTCAGAAAGTATCCGAGAGTATCGGTATCCGATACGTGATACAGAGGCCAAAATAGAGTATCCGTGCTTCATAGGTGAGGAGAATAACATGTCTTGAAAAGCGTGGAAAGACAAAAAAAAAAAAAAAAACCCCAAAAAACCCAAAGCGGCATTGGGGGCATCCGCAACCAAGCTCTAAAACTCTATTTTAGAGACCAGATGTATATATAGAGGGAAAATTTTATAATTAGATCCCTCTTTTATATAACTTTTTGTACTTTTTTTAAAGGGACCCACCATCATTTTTAGAGATTTGGAGACCAAAATAGAGGTATGAGTCTCTATATTTAGAGACACAAATCTCTAAAAAGTACAATGAGTCCATCTATAAAGTACAAAAAGTTAATAAATAAAGGAGTTAAATTACAAAATCTTCCCTCCATAAGTCACATTCGGCCTCTATTTTGGAGGTTTAGAGCTTGATTGGAGATATCCTAAAAAAAAAATGTGTAATTGAGAACAGGCCTCACGCAGTGCCAAAGGAGCATTAAATAATTTGTCCTGTCCTTGTATCAAAATAAAACGGACATAATAAGATTTCACATATATCCAAATACATATAAATAAATAAATACATTTCGTTAATTTCCGCCTCTGTTCTGCTCCTTCGTCTCCTTCGACCTCAAATCTCTCTCTCTCTCTCTCTCTCTAGACATCAAGAAGAGCTTCCAATCGCCAATAACAAAGCTTCACGCGCAGTTTTGGGTTTGTATTCTGATTGGATCTATGTATTCATTATCGGTGGCTCGAAAAATTCTCGAATAGTTCTTTCAGTATTCGCTATTTTGTTCGGGCTCTTAGGGTTTAATTTTGATGTTCTTTTTCTTGGGATTTGATGCGTTTGGTCATTTTCGCTTGATGCAAATGGATTTTTTGTGGTGGACTGATGAGAGTTTCTTCAATCTTTTGTCGCTGTGGTGTTTAATTCATTATGGAGGCTAATTTTAGGAATATTTCAAGAAATGTTAGATTAGGGTTTATCGAGTCTTTTGTTTCTGGATTTTGGTTTTTTTTCTCATTCGATTTTAACAGCTGGGTTGGAGTAATTAACGGATGCATTGGTCTGATTGAGGTAAATAACATTGCAAATTGGAAATGAGAGGACTCAGGTGACCTTTTATTTTGATAAAGCTCATGCTTTTAATAGAGTCAATTTTTAATATGTCGAAAGAGTTGGTTTTTTTTATTTTTAGAAAGAAGTAATACTTTGGTTGGCTTTTCTGCCAAGACAAAAAGCTGGATTTTTAACCATACCAAACACAACCTCAGATTATTGTGGAAAAGACTGGGAAATCGGGATCATATGTGGTCTCTGTCCATCTGTGTCTCTCTGTGTATTATGCTATGTGTATATACTTACACATACACATGTAATGAGTTTACTTTCGTACTAGCAGGTGAAGTTGGAGGCGTGTGGAACTGGAAATGGCTGGAGTTGCAACAGAGGAGTCTTCCGTTGGGGGGAATTCGAATGGGCAGCAGCGATGCCAATATGGGGAAGCATTGGTTGAATGGCGGTCTTCCGAGCAGGTGGAAAATGGAACCCCATCAACCTCTCCTCCTTATTGGGACACTGATGATGATGATGACTGTGGTATGCTGTCTATCTCTTTCAATCTTTTGGTCTCTATGTTAACAGTCACATAGACTGTTGTGACTTCTGAGTAGCTTATTCTGGGACTGTATGGTTATATTAAGCGCCCATAGTTTACATGAATAAAGGGCATTTTGTGGAATGCTACCCGAATTGATTTAGCAATGTTCATTACCCTTGTAGTTCTGCGAAACGATTTCATTTTTGGTGGCAAAAGTTGAAATAAGTGTATCATTCATTGAAGTGAGTGCTGGAGATTTTTTTTAAACTAAGAGACGATGGTAGTATGGTATCGTTGCCTTAGATTTGGAATGCTGGGCTACCCAGGTCTGCTTTTTGGTTTAACATGGTATCCAGTTCATATTGCCATATAATCTGTTGTCATCCCTGTCATTGGAGTTCTCATCCTCTATGTTACATGAACTCGGGTACGAGTATCGAGGGCCAGGGCATCTCCTAGCGTTGGACCTTCCTAAACCGAAAAAAGGATACTTTGATTTCTAAATTAATTGGAATTAACTCCTGGAAAACAACACTGGCGAAGTAAGGGGACTGCCTGCTGTATATATCACATCATTAAGTCACTGTATCAGTATATGTCATACCCACATGTCACTCCCAAGGGCCTTCCTCGGGATTAGTTGTCTTGTTTCTACGTTATTCTTCAACTAAACTATGGAACATCATGACATACAGAAACCTGAAAGCTATTCTCAGCATTTGCAATCAAATTCTTCCTCAGTCATATCTACTATGTCAACTCTACATATGTTGTGTGATTGACTTTAATTTTTGCGGTTTTATTTTTTTGCAGGACCAAAGCCTTCTGAGTTGTATGGAAAGTACACATGGAAAGTAGATAAATTTTCACAGATTAACAAGAGAGAACTGCGTAGTAATGCATTTGAGGTCGGTGGCTACAAATGGTGCGTGGACTGTCATTTTTCTTTCCTCTTATTTGGTGTCTTGTTTTATAATTAATTTAGATTAGTTTCTTTGGTCATTGTTATCATGGTTCTTATTGTGGAACTCATTCTTGTAACACAATGTTCGGTATGTCTTTTGCACCTTTGTTAGGTGATATCTTTTATTCAGAAAAAGCAGCTAAGTCGTAGATGTTATTGTATACATACGTAGACCCCATTTATGCTTTTTGATGCAGATTGATATTTTCATTCATGTTGTACGCAAGCATGCACGTGCCTATTAGGTTAGTTTATACTTTAATCCCTCTATGCTCAGGTTAAAGATCTTAAGTCTCTGGGATAGTTATGGCTTAGCTTAAGACTGCTCATGTGATTGGCTGGGATAGTTCTAGTTTAGCTTAAGACATGCTCATGTGATTTTTTAATCAGATTGAAAAGGATATACCATGTCTGGATTTGCAATTGTGCTTTTTACGAGTTCTACTTTCTGAACAGGCATGGTGTGACAAAAATTAGGTTGAATGTTTTACCATTACATCGCCTTTTAGATTTTTAATTTGGCTGTTAATTTTTGATTGCTTTGAAAATGCTTGGTGGAAATCGAAAATCGGCCCACTTGTGCAATCATGCTTCATGTCAGCAAAAGTCATTTTATGTATTAAAGCTCTTTCTCATTATGTGCAATACTTTTTGCTCTCCCTTAGTATTTTAACTAGAGGCCGGGGCACACGCATGGCGTGTGCAAGTCGAACTTTAGCAAAAAAATATTGCACTGAAGCTTTCGGCTTATCGTTTGATCGTGTGTGTTTCCCATTATATTTTTCGACAAATAAACTACAATAGGCACACGCGATGAATGTGCAAGTTCTATTTCTTAGATACATCTAAAAAACAACACGCGATGCGCGAGCAAGTCGAGTTTCCAAGATTATATCTAAAAATAACATGACGCCAAATATTATGAAGCAAAAATAGTTAATTAGAAGCGGAAAGTAAAAAAATATACCTTGATTGGATACAACTTCACCATTTCTCCACCATAGGCATTCTAAGATCTGCAAAAAATTAACACGGGTACACCATTAGTCATCCAAAGCAACAATTTTTTGTTGATGAAATATTGGATCTTTTTTGTTGACAACAAACACAAATCATATTCCACTAAATTAAGAAACCCACACAGAAAGAAGGCACACTGTTATCACCCAACAATGAAAACTTTTTTTTTTCATTGGTTTTATTTATTTAAAGTTGAACTTAATCAACACATTAGCATATGAAAAACACAGCAAACATGGAATAGAGTAAGTTGGAAATACAGAATCACATTGCATATTTATGTAACATGAAAAAAGAAGAAGAGGGAGAGTGGGAGAGAGGGAGAGAGGAAGAATTTCCTTACACAGGGACAAAAAAACTGTCACTCTAATCTCAACCTTCAACCCTCTCTTGGGTTTCGAAACCCAGTTACCGTCTCTGCAACTACACCCACCAGAGCATCGTCCCATCTCTCTTCACCGACCCAAAATTCAACCAATTTCAGCAAATGGGTCGCCGAATTCCGATCCAAGTCTTTGAAAAAGTTCCCCATTCCGAAAGCAATGAATTATTTACATTTCCATTTCGAAATTTCTGTTCATCAATTCATTTTGTCCGTGGTTAGAGGAGAAAGTGGGGGTGTGTCGGTTATAGGGGGCAGAGTTTTTACATTTTAACCAGACGGTTACTTTCATATCAGGCTTAAAAAGTAGAAGTTGAAGGGTAATAACGGAAATCACAATTGTGACAGGCTTCAAAAAAGAGACACACCAAACTGGTGCTCTCCCTTTATATATTAGAATAGATTGTACATAACCCTCTAAATGAAAGGCCTATATAGTCAAAAGAGGCCAAAAAAGGTCACCAATGCGAGGAAAGTGCCAAATAAACCATTTGATCCTAGCCAGGCAGCTATGATCCTGAATCCCAGCTATACAATATTAGATGAAAAGGAGTTATTAAGTCAATGAACTGGGTCTGGACATATTGAAGTGTCCTGTTGTTGGGATCTCTTCAAAACCGCTATACTACATAAAGTTGCTAACAACCGGGCATTCATTCTAACCCCCAGGGTGTGTAGTAGTTTTCGCATGACCTCCAGGGACATTGGAAGTCTTTGGTCCCAGGTTCAACTTTCACAGGCATGCTATCAGTTCTTGTGTTGGGCCAATCCATATTGGGCTCGCCTCAGCTTTAATTGGGCGCCTGTAATGGACAGTGGGATTGGTCCCCCCAGATTAGACTATCTAGTGGGCCTGATACGGAGTTATCACGAAGAAAATATCGGGCCTTCCTTCTTTGCTTCCCAACTCGCCTCCATTCTTCCACTACAAAACACTTCCCACATTCTGTTGAAAAGTGTGTAGTTTCTGAAAGCTGGTTAGCACCAAAGCCACAAACCTAAAGCTACCTTGCAGTGGATGAGGAGCTAATTAGTATTCTCCTTGTCACACTTGCAAGGGACACCAGTTGCTAGTGACACCTTTTGACAAGATTATTATCAGTCATCGATGCCAATTGCCAAACAAAGCTCTCGACCAATGAGGTCACACAAAGAGCCTCTTTCGAAAAGTGGTGAAAGAAAGTTGTGGTTTCTGAACAAAGGTAGAATTTGGTGATAAACAAAAGAGGATCAATAAAAATCCACCACTTTCTTCATTTCTCACCTCTTTTATTCATCCAAACAATTGATAGGGTTTTCCTTTGTTTTCTTTTCTCACCCTTTATCCCCATTTCCATTATCCAAAGGGGCTTAAAGGAAATGGATGGGGAACTTTGTCTCCCATTGACCAAGGGTTAAGGTCGGCCCCAACATCTCGTAACTAATGCTCTTGTTGGTATGCGATTATGCGAAGAACACCGTGCTGGGTTTGTGCCCGCATGTCCGAATGATTACTCAGCACGCTGGTGGTTATGGTATCAGTGAAAGTAATGTGGGTAAAGATGCTGCCTTATGTCTGTTCCAACATAAGCTTCTTGCTATTGCAACAGGTACATTTTAATTTACCCTCAAGGTTGTGACGTGTGCAATCATCTCTCGTTGTTTCTGTGCGTGGCTAATCACGACAAGCTTCTCCCAGGTATGCTAGTAAATAACGTGTCATGATTTTGCCTTGATATCTATTTTCTTGTTGATCTCATTTTCTCTGTTTGGTTAAAGCAGGGTGGAGTCATTTTGCACAGTTCACGATAGCGGTGGTGAATAAAGATCCCAAGAAATCCAAGTATTCTGGTTGGTTAAATGTTTACAAACAGTGGCCATTTTTGTCGTAATAGAGTTTCTCTATATGGTAATTACGATTCAATTTTGCAGATACGTTGCACCGATTCTGGAAGAAAGAGCATGATTGGGGATGGAAAAAATTTATGGAGCTTTCTAAAGTTTTAGATGGTTTTATTGATTCTGATACTCTCATTATAAAGGCTCAAGTCCAAGTTATAAGGTCTTTTCTGATCTACATCTTAATCCTCGTAGGCAGTTTTGAGCCAATGTAATATCATGTTGGATGTTGCGGTCCTCCTCTTTTAACTTCGCTTTAGGAAATCTCTAGCAGTGCTAAGGGATGTGATAAATGTTCTCTCCCCCATCCAGTTTCCTCTTACCAAAGGTTTATCAGGAGTGGTCGCCTGGTAGAGCTTTATACGGATAGATCCAAACAATTGATCATGCTAATCCATTTTAATCTATATTAGTCTACGAGGAGAGACTAATATGGCTTTTAGTTTAGAAGTTAGTGTATGGAAAAAAGTTATCATATTTGTGAGTTCATAGCTTTCACTTTCCTGCTGTAAAACACAGGGAAATTTTATTTTCTTTTGAGTTGCCACCTTTTATGGCACTTCCCATTGTGCCCATAGTTTTCCCTTTCCTATCATTGACATGATCTATATTGTATATAAGGGGAAGTTAATAACTATAAATATTTCATTGCAAGATTCTTATAAAACTTTTCTATTTAATCAAACTTATAGAAGAAAATAAATTCCGTTTTCACTTTCTTTTATTTCACTTCACTTTCTCTCATTTTCACTTTCCATCATAATTTCTTTCTAATCAAATGTACCAGTATGTTTATCAATGCTGTGGTTTTCTATTTGCGTAGACCTAGTCCGGTATGCTGCACCTGTTGTAAAAATTGATGCGATGTGAATATGTGATTTAATTTGACATAAAGCCCTTAGCAAAAAAATGGTTCGTGTAGCATTGTAGCTTACCCCACTTTATTAGGTGTAAAGTGTACTTTGTCTTTTCGTTCTGGTATTTGTGTGGTACTCTATCTTTTGCTCTTTGTTTTTTTTTCCGACTCCCTTTTTTCATCTTTGTGTCTTGTTAGAAATGAAGGATCATTAATCTTGGATCTTCTTTTATGCTTTTTCCTTTGACGTATGATTGAAAACTGCGGGAATCGCCTTCTTCCCCTTTTAATGAATACTTTTCCATGGAAAATATTTCCCCTCCCTATACAGGTTCTCCCCCATTTTTAGTAAAGACTTTGAAAATATTGCCCCTCATACAGGTTACACTCTGGCTAAAATGATTGAGTTGTTCAGTTGTTAATGATCATGGTAATTACTGATTCCAAGTTATGCTTTTGGTTTGTAGGGAGAGAGCAGACCGTCCCTTTCGCTGCCTTGATTGTCAGTATAGGAGAGAACTTGTTCGGGTCTATTTGACAAATGTAGAGCAAATTTGTCGCCGTTTTGTGGAAGAGAGAAGAAGCAAGCTTGGGAAATTGATAGAAGATAAAGCTAGATGGTCAAGGTAGAGTTGTTTGTCTTCGTGATTGTAATTTGATATATTCTTGCATGTAGTGCTGGGTATTTCTTTTTGGCTTTTACGACTGCAGATTTTGACATTCGTCTCTGTTTTTGTTGTTTTGGGTTAATCAACAGAACTGTAGTTTTTTTGTTTTTGACCTTTAAGCTGCTTGAGTGAACTTGACTATCTTATAGTTTCTAATCGACAGGACTTTATTTAGTTATGCTGGTTGTTTATGACAAGCTCTTGTGTGTATTTCCTTCTCTTTCTCCTGCTCCTCTCTTTCTTTCTTTCCTACTATTTATGTTCGATGTGCTTTATAGGTCAGCATGTGAGATGTGGTTCTATCCCATTATCAGTCTGTGTGTTGTTTATTCCCTAATAACATCTGGCTTTTTACTTGTGAGGAATGTAGCTTTTGTGCTTTCTGGCGGGAGATTGACCAAAATGCTCGGCGCCGTATGTCCAGGGAGAGAACAGATGTGATTTTGAGAGTTGTTGTAAAGCAATTCTTTATAGAAAAGGAAGTCACATCTACCCTGGTAATGGATTCCTTGCACAGTGGACTCAAGGCTCTTGAAGGCCTGACCAAGAGCAAGAAAGGTAGGGGGAAATTGCTGGATGCAGAAGAATTGCCAGTTCCTGTTGTTCGCATAGAGAAAGATATGTTTGTTTTGTTGGATGATGTATTACCAATACTTGAAAGGGCAACCATGGAGCCGTTGCCTCCAAAGGATGATAAAGGTCCGCAGAACCGGATGAAGGTGAGCTACGTGAACTTTGCTTGTAAAACTTATGTAGTCGTGCTAGTTTATTTTTGGATTCATGAGAATACTAAATGTTCTGTTGATTAAAAGCTTTCTTATGCTTCGTGCTTGTTAGATAAACAATTGTCGAATATGGGTAAAGCCTACGTTTTTTATTGTACGGTAGCAGAATTAATTCTGATCACTGGTGGATATAGTATGATGCAATATCCGTGTGAATATATCTTAGATTGTTTCTGTTCTTTTTTTTCCATATTACTGGTTCTTGATTGACTTGAGCTGGTGCAACTGGTGGTAAATCCTTAGTGGATGTGTACTTTTCTTGAATGAACAGTTTTTGATATACTATTCTTCATTTTGACTGTATGTTGGAAACATGATGCAACAATCACTTGAATGTAGTTCTTGTTCTTTCATCTATGGGCCAATATATTGTTGTTCCTATAGAGTTATATTTATAGGTTGACGATTTCTTGTTCGTTACTCATTTATTGTTCCTCAATTCTTACTTGTAGGATGGGGGTTCTGGCGATGATTTCAACAAGGATTCCATTGAGCGTGATGAAAGGCGTCTTACTGAACTAGGTCGAAGGACCATTGAAATATTTGTCCTATCCCATATATTTAGGTAACCCTTCACTTATTATATTTGCAGCCAAAAACTTAACTTTCTCATTGCTCTTGGTACAAATTTTTGTTTTATTTAACCTCAAGCTACAAAATCACATGCAATGCAAACCTCCAATTTCTGGAAGTTCAAAATATTGGAATCCTTTTTTTGTTTTCGCTTACAGTGGAAAGGGAAAGGCAATAGAGATATGAGTCTATCTCACACTCTACTCCCCCGCCTATGAGGATAAGAAACACAAAAGTATTTGCCTCCAATTCTACCTCCACTCTACCCTCTCCTGCAATTCTGTATCCTTTTGCCTTCAGTCGACTTTGACAATTTAATCGTCTCAGATGAGTCTGATCCGTCTTAAGTAGTACTCTCAGATAGGGATTAGCCTCGATGACCACAGCAGGATCCATTTGTTACACGATCTTTGGTAGAACTCAATCCCAAAAGCTAGCTCATGAAGTGAGGGTGCCCTCACGCTTATATATTTCACATTACTTTGGTACCCACGCGATGTGGGACTTCGCTTCAAACTCTCCCTCACACAGTGTGCTCACTTGGCAGCACCTGCAGCGTGGAAGCCAGAGACACGCACCCTACCCATCTTTGGGTAAAACTCAACCCGAAATGCTAGTTCATGAAGTGAGGGTGCCCTCAAAGGCATGCACGCGACAGACTTCACACCATTCCCTTTGATTGAATCCCAGACTTGCTTCTAATTACCGAAATGACACTCAGCGGGAAATCCCCTTGGCCACTTTCCTAGAACAACAGTGTTCATAGCCACAATGTTCGTCAAGGAAAGTCCCCTTTGTTTGTAGGGAGGCAGTCTGCCTCCCAATTTATTCAACGTTTCTTTTTCTTGTCTTCTACACCTTCCCTTGGAAATTCTTTCATTGTCTTCTCAAATTTACTTGTTACCCACCAAAGGAAGTTAAATGCTGACAAGTAATCTATTGGAATGCTATGCAGGACTGAATGAATAGGGTATTACCTATCTCCTCTAGCACCGATTCAAGATACCGATACAAGATACCGATGAGAGGGAATGATTAAGGTGGTTGGGATTGTAGATCGGTAGATGTGGTAACTTGGAGAAGCAATATAGTTTCGAGGGTAGCATCAAGGGGAGTGGTCGACCAAAATTGACTTTAGAGGCGTTAGTTTGAAAGGAGCTAGGTTTGTTGGATATCACAGAACACAATATCCTTTATAGAGCTTAATGGTGAAAACTGATTCATGTAGCCAACCCATGCTCAATGGGGCACCCTAAGATTCACGCCAACCTTTGTAATCTATCTTGCTGAAGCACAATGTTACTTTTATATTTACCAACCTCTAGTTCTGAAACAGTTCCAAAATATCTCAAAACAGAAAGCTTCCCGTAACTTTAAGACACAAAAATTCAATTCCTTTCAGTTAGCAAACCGTCAACAAGGCTAACCGTGCTCAATTGCATTATTACCGAATTCGATTGGTTGCCTTGTAGTTTCTTCACAGATACATGGCTCTTTCGTATGTTAAGCGAAAGGGCCGTAGACACTATTTCTTCTGAATTTTCATTTATGGAGATAAATCTTAGTTGGACTGCAGTCAATTAGCCGGAAGATATCTAACAAATGCAAATTGCACTTGCTTCCTTTATGGGGTTTTTGTGGTAATTATAATTTATAACGGTACATTTCTTAACTGTTTCCGCAATATTACTGCAGATTTGCTGTTGATTTTAGCCTAGGAATTTTATAATCTGGAAATCAATTACCGTTTAGCAGTACATTTGTTACCATTATGGTCACAATCTTTAAATTGAGGGTTTGAGCCTGTTGTTTTGACTTTTGATTCATGTGTGTACTCATGTCGAGTACAATTTTTGTATCGTGTTCAGCAGTAAAATTGAAGTTGCTTACCAGGAGGCTGTTGCATTGAAAAGGCAAGAGGAGCTCATTCGTGAAGAAGAAGCAGCCTGGATGGTTGAAACTGACCACAAAGCAAAACGTGGTGTGGCTGACAAGGAAAAGAAGTCAAAGAAAAAGCAGGTATGACAACTGCACATCAGTTACATACTTGTGGAAACTGTTTTGCCTGGGTCTGAAGGAAGTGCTAAATCTACGATGACTTTTATGGTTTTTCACTAACATGCATGTACTTGCCTATCGTAAAGCAGTTTCGTCGTATTTATTTGTTCATTAACCTGGATTGCCTTTTGAACATGTGCATAAAGGCAGCAACCTGTTGGAGAGGAGATGTATCATCGTAATATTTGAGTTCACTTCGATATGCAAGTGTCCTTCCTTCATTAACTCTGTAATTTCTCAAGATCCTATGGTAGTGACAGGCTTGGAGAAGTAATAACTTTGGACTTTTGGACTGGTTGGTTTGTGGCTGAGCTATTTCCAAGTACCATGGTTTAGGTTGAGTATGGATACGTTGCCTAAGGAGAGTGGATGAACTTGGGATTAGGCTGTTACAGAATTTCGATTATGCTTTTTTGGTTTAAATGGATTTGGCTACTATCCATGTAAAGGATAAAATTGTGTATGTTTTTGTTTTGTCTTTCTATCTTTCTCTTAATTGGAGAGAGAGAGAGAGAGAGAGAGAGAGAGAGAGAGAGAGAGAGAGAGAGAGAGAGAGAGAGAGCCGTATCTAGGTTGTGGGCATCCGGTCTTGAGAAGAGAGGGAACCCTTGATGGGACTCCTAGCTCTCTAAGCGAGTTTGCTTCCCCTGCCTTAAGGAAAGAGCAGCTCCCTATCTTAATCTTAGTCCACAACTAATTGTGTAAGAGACTAGGTACCTCCCCTCTGAGCTAAAAGAATTATAAAACCTTTGGCCAGAAGTCTCGTTGCTCCAGAACAATGAATTTTCAACTTAAGGATTAAAGCAAGAAATGGTGCAAGGCAAGAATTGGATCGGATAGAGGATGAACTTGCAGAATTTATTCAAGCTGGCTGCCCTGGGATTTTGGTTTAAAGGGGTTATGTGGTACCTATTAATGTTGTTAGAAGCTAAACATTAATATTGTGGAAAAAGGACTGGCATGGTTTTCCTTTTGGAATTTTTTAGGCTGCATATAACCTTGTAAATGACTGCAATCTCTGAATCTCTGAGGTAGTCCATTGGCCCCTTATTTGTTGGTTTGGCCTTTTGTTCAAATGATACTAATGAATGCTTGGCATGCTGTATAATGTATACTCATGAAATTTCTTCCGTCCTTGCTCATATATCTCATCCCTCTCACTTTTTTTCCCATGCACAGCCCTGGGATTGAGTTGACAATTATGTTTTAAGATCCATTTTGAGTTCGATTAACTTATATATCGTGTATTCTACACTTCAGGGCAAACAAAAAAAAAATAATCGCAAGGGTAAGGATAAAGGAAGAGACGACAAGCCTCTTGTCTCAGTCCATGACGAGCTCCAACAAGAAATCCCTTCTGATGAAAAAGAAGAAATCGTGCGTGAAACAGAACCCGTTCTTGAAAAATCTGATTCACCGGAAGATGTTTCAGATGCGGATTCAGTAGATTGTCTTCCTGAAATATCACAGCCTGATTCAGACGAGAGAGATGTTAGTCCTGTTAATTGGGGTTCTGACACATCAGAAATTCATCCCTCCACAGAGGCCAGTAGCAGTGGTTTAAGCGTCCCTTCAACTGTGCTAAATGGGGTGAAAGAAAGAAACAACCCTTCTGTAATGGACGATAGTTCATCAACATGTTCCACCGACTCAGTTCCATCTGTGTTACAAAGTGGGCCTCACCAAGGGAATTCATTTTCGAACCAAAAATCTCAAAAATCACCCAGCAGGTAAATTTTTACCCTACCTTTTATTTTAGGAACCTTTAGAATATTATTTTATGTCTTACATGATTTCGTACATATTTTTGGTAGAGGAAGGAATCAAATAGGCAGGGCAACCAGTGATACGAGTGGTTGGGTGAGCAAAGCACAGAGTCAGCCATCAGAAACTACGACAAGAGAGGAGGTACAGATTAATGGTGCATCTGTGGGTCACAGGGCTGAACCTGAGTCCAGTACTTCTGTACTCTCCTTGCAAGATCGGATAAGGGAGCTTGAGAAGCATGTGGTGAAGAAGGTGGTAGTGCTATTGTTATTTTTATTCAAGAAATTAATTACCTTCTCATAGACTTGTAAGCTAAAAGGGCTTCATACATCTCATCCAACAATGATACTGATTGCTGCATGGCCATGGAATACAATTTCTGGAAATGACTGAAACGTTTTTGTTTCCAGGAGACAAATGAAATAATAGTAGACTCATTGAAAGGCACCAAACATGTCCAAATTCTGTAAAACGCACTGCAACATTGAGTCGTTTCTACACCTATAAAAAATATCAGAAGATCACATTTCATTATTTCCCAGATTCGTCGGGTTCATTTTCGATGCATGTCCATAAAATGCTTTTGAAAATTTACTTTTCCTATCTAACTGAAACAACAGACCAAAACAAAAAATTATGATCCTTGATTATGGGCATGCGATGTATATAGGCTATTTGGCTTTATTCTAATAGTTGCTTTCAGTTTCCCCTCATTTTTTATCAATTTATTTCTGCGTCAATTTATTTTCGTCCTTTTGGGGCATCTTAGTTTGCCTTTTGACATTAGCTGACCTGCTTTGATATTGTGTGTAATAGGAAGAAGAAGTCATAAATCTGCAAAGAGAACTGAGTGTCAAAGATCAAGCTGATACAGATAGACCTCCCAAACAGAAATCAACAGGAATTCCATCCTCTCCTATCAGCACTTCCAAAAGCCCGCCATCCGCTGTTGAGAAGAAGTCAGAATCAAAGATTGCTGGTTGCACTGATCCTGTTTCAGTTAAAAAACCATCTCCAGACAACCACAAACCTATTAATTCAGCCGATGCTCGCAAAACTGGTCCTCAAATTCCAACAGAAAGGCCCTCTGTACAACAAATGTCTTCCACATCAAGGCCCTTGAGTGCTCCAATTGTTCAAGGACCCAAACCAACTATTCCTGTCGTTTCCACGGTTCAAACCACACCACTGCTATCGCGTTCTGTGAGTGCAGCTGGACGGCTGGGTCTTGAACCTTCAACTTCAGCAACCCGCAGTAGTTATGTTGTTCCTCAGTCATATCGTAACGCTATAATGGGTCCTACTAGTAGCACTACTTCTACTATTTCTACTGCAACTTCCCCTGGCTTCACGCAACCACATTCTCCGAGCACCAGAGTAGTAAACCCACTGCAGTCGTATCTACAACCGCCTCTGTTTGTACCAAAGAGCTCAGAATGGATGGAACCAAACTTATTAAAACCTACCATTCCGTTTGGAATGGTGAGTCGCCAAGTTTTGCAGAATGGTCCCCAGTGGGGAGAGTGCTCTCAGAGGGACACTCCTAACCTTGATTTCTACAGCCCTATGAGCAGCAGATCTCAAGACCGCTTTGCTTCCGATTTTCCAGCATCTACGTCAGGGCGTCAGAACCGCAGTGCAATGACCGATGACTTCCCTCACCTTGACATTATCAATGATCTCCTTGACGATGAGAATGGAATTCCCAAGGCAACTGGGGCAAACACAAGCTTCCACCAAAGTTTCAGCAATGCTCACCCTCTGAATCGGCAGTTCTCTTTCCCTATGGATGTTGGGATGTCAAATGACACGGGTCCCACAACGAGCTCTAGCAGTTTTGAAAGGGCGCGGAGCTATCGTGACGACAGTTTCCAACGTGCCTATGCCTCTTTCGGCGGCCACTTTGACTCTCTTGGGGAATCATTTCCCCAAGCGAATCCACGGCCTTTTGTGAATGGGCAAATTGATGGGTTGATACAATCGAATCAGTGGCAAATGGGTGGTTCTGATCTGTCATATCTTAGCATGAGCAATGCGGACAGTTATGGGCCTAATGGCTACCCCTATTATATTCCAGATTATTCGAATCTGTCGCACGGCGATAATGGATATCCTGTGTTCCGGCCTTCGAATGGGCATTGAGCACTAATGTAATAAGGGTAGTAGTTGAGTGAAGTGTTTCACTTTAGATTTGGAGTGAGGTTGTTACCCTTAATTTGGTTTAAAAAAAACATTTTGTAAAGTGTAATCCTTTGCTTGCTTCCTTTCCAGCCTTTACCTGTTCCAAAATATGGCTTTTTAAGTGTTAAATTGAGGAAAGTTGGCTCCTTGCCCGAAACTTACAGGTTTAAAATAATTTGTTGAACCAATTTTAGGGTGCATGGGATTATCTATCTCCCCTGTCACTTCTCACATTGACAAGTGAAACATTGAAGGCCAACATTTTTGCTGGCAAAACATAAACTGGAATAGCCTAATAAAGCCTTGGAGTAAGTAAATGTAATGAGTCAAGGTATTATGGTAGTTGGTTTCACAAGTTCATATTTACGCAGTTGCTGTTACTTTATATATAGAAGGGGAGAAAGAAGTGGCATTAATGCAAAGAGAATTCTATAAGAAATTTCTGATTAATGCTACAATTGAGATGGGAGAATTCTCTAATTAATTAATTGTGTTTCTAGCTCAAGAGAGTTTGGATTGGGGCTTGGGGTTGATGAGGGGGGTGTTGTCACAAAGGTTCTTCCTAAGAAATTGACCAAATCAACAAATACACAAAGTGACCAAATCAACAAATACACAAAGTGCTACCACCAATCAAGAAAAAGAAATACTCCTACAGGACAGAGTTTGACATAATTTTTAGTTGTATAGTTGAGCACATTTATAATTCATATTAATTTTCATTATGTATCGAATGCAAAAGAGTATACGAGTTAGAGGCCTAACACTGTCGTTGATTTGAGCTTGAATTATTGAAAAAACATTTGATATTGATTAATTGTTTTACTGTTTCTTTATCTATGAAAGAAAAATTAAAAAAGGCCTTCATATTATCCTTCAGTTGCAATTGGCAAGAGTCGGACTGGCTTGGTATTGTCAATCATGTTATTCTTCTCTAATTTTTCATAGCTTTTATGGAGTTATAAACCTTTGAAATTGAGACGGTAATAAATTATGTGATCTTATCTTTTAACCCCACAATGAATCCAACAATTTATCGGGTACAATATAATTGATCTCCTTTTGTTTTATGCTCAGAAACACTTCACCTCCTTGACATTTAGAGAGAATCATTTTTAGACCATTTAATTTTTGGTCATTTTAAACTTACGTCTCTATCATAAAAAATCAGGTCATAATCGAAAAACTACCATCTTCCCAAAATATTTGCCCCGTTCCACTAAGCCATTACTTAAATTATTAAATGTGAGAGGTGCAAAATGACACGAGCATAAATTGTTTAGGCGTAAAGTACACTCTTAAGGAAAAAAATGGTTATATTAACTTTACCTTCATTCATCCATTACTCGTTGATGTCTGGTAAAACGAACCGATTCAGTGAGGATTGGCTACTGTTGCATTGATCTCCAAACCTATAATGGCTTGTAATTTCCGAAGAAAAGGTACCACTCTTCTCCTTTCCCTCAACTTTAACAAATCGGTAGCTGATGTAGCTTTGTTTCACACCCAATTTCCAAGAAACCCTTTTGGTCTTGATTCCGTTGCAGAAATGGGTCCAACTCAAGTACAGAAATTGGTGTTCGAAAAACACAAATTGGGTTTTGATAACCTGGACCATGCTCTTAGTCTGTTCCGTCGAATGGTCCAAATTCGATCTCGTCTTTCTGTGATCGATTTTGCTCAGCTGTTAAGTGCAATTGTCAAAATGAAGCAATATTCAACAGTAATTTCTTTATTTAGGGACATCCGTGAGTTGGGAATTCCAATTAATGAGTGCACGCTGTGTATTCTGATCAATTGCTTTTGCCGAATAGATCGAGTTAATTATGGGTTTGCTATGTTAGGTCTCTTCTTCAAATGTGGTTACAAAGCGGATGTCGCTGCCTTCAACACTCTAATAAATGGGTATATCTTACAAGATAACACTGCTGACGCTGTGAAATTGTTCGTGAGGTTGACGAAAGATGGAGACGTTATACCTGATGAGGTTACGTACGGGATCATCATAAACGGGCTTTGTAAACTTGGAAACACTAAGTTGGCTGTACAGCTGGTCCGGAGTATGCAGAAATGGAACTTGAAGCCTACTATTGTGATTTATAACACTATCATAGACAACTTATGTAGGGACGGAAACGTTGATGAGGCTTTTAGCCTCTTGTCAGAGATGAGAGAGTGGGATGTTATGCCAGACGTGGTTACCTTTACCTCTTTGGTTGACGGATTATGCAAATTAGACCGATGGATGGATGCCACAAGAATGTTGGGAGCCATGATGGTGCAAAACATATTTCCAAATGTTATAACGTATAGTGTGTTGGTGGATGCATTTTGCAAGGAGGGAAAGACCAAAGAAGCAGAGGGCATACTCGGGATCATGATTCGAAAAGGTAAGGAACCCGATGTGGTCACTTACAATGCACTTATGGACGGGTATTGTTTGGAAGGACATATGGACAAAGCAAAAGTAGTGTTCAACTCCATGGTGGATAAGGGCCTTGAGCCCAACATTTATAGCTATAATACTTTGGTCAATGGATACTGCAAGAGGAGGAATATAGACGAAGCCATGCGTCTTTTCAGAGAAATGGCTCGTAAAGGGAAAACCTGGTACCATCACTTCCAACACTTTGTTACAGGGGCTCTTTAAATTAGGAAGGTGCGATGCTGCAAATAGTTTTTTGCATGAGATGATAAGTAGAGGTCAAAATCCTGATGTTGTAACTTACTCAGTTTTGTTAGATGGCTTTTTTAAGAACAAGGAAATCGTCAAGGCAGTAGAGGTGTTTCATTCAATGCAAGATCAAGGCATAGCACCTAATATTGTTGTTTACAGTATCCTCATAAATGGCATGTGCAAAGCTGGGAAAGTTGAAGAAGCTCGGAAACTTTTTAGTTCCATTTCAGCTAAAGGTTTGAAACCCAATGTTAAGACTTACACCGCGCTAATTGGTGGATTCTGTGAGGCGGCCCTGTTGGATGAAGCTGAGGAGTTACTCTTGGAAATGGAGAGAAATGAGTGCCCACCTAATGATTTGACTTACAATGTTGTTGTTCGTGCATTCCTGAAAAGGGGAGACAAACTCAAGGCTAGGATGCTGCTACAAGAAATGATCAACAGGAGTTTCCCTCCAGATGCACATACCACAGAAATATTAGTGGATTTACTCAAGGTTGATGGTGGGGATTGCGATTTTTTAAAAATGATCCAGAATCTTGAGCCGAGGGATAGAAAAAACACTTACTGAAATTGTGCGGATTACTTGATGTAGTGAATAAATGGATGCTTTATTTGTGGTTGTATTTTTTGTGTGTCTCTTTTTTAGTGTCAAAATCCTTGTTGGGTTTTCGGTTTAATCATGTGAGATAAGTTTTCAGCAGTTGGTGCATCATATACCAGCTTGGCATCTTTTGGATCCTAAGGGAATTTGCAATTCGTCAAAATGTGCCCACTCCATTTCTTCCCTGCAAGAGTGTCACTCTTTTCAGCACCTTTAACTTTTCAGCTGTTTCTCATAGTATGTTTTCTTCTGTTAAATGTTTGGGACTACTGATATTGCTTGCATAATAAGATCGTCAGATTATGATTTTAAAAATTCCTGTGAGATGTTACATTTGAAATCTCTTAGATGCACCCAATTTGTTGCTTCTGTTATAGTATTTGGGTCTCAGTGCTAATGCTAGAGGACTTAGCGATATTTCCAGGAGGGAGTTATCTGCTATATCTCTTCATTTTTTTCTGATCAGGATCCATTGTAAGGGTCTGCAACAGAGGACGAAACAAAATCTGCCATTGCGCATGTGGTTTGAATGTCAAAAATCATCCTGAGTTTTTTTTTTTGGATTTTAGTGAATTTTCCCTTAATTTGATTCAAATCATTCCAGTGGACTTTGAGGTGTTTGTGGACTCGAGTATACAAAGTTCAGCAGAGGTGACAAGAAAAGGTCATTAGTGAAGAAGAGGCAGTGTGGATGGTTGAAACTGAGCACAAAGCAAAATGTGGTGTGGCTGAAAAGGAAAAGTTGTCAATGAAAAAGCAGGTTTGACAACTTCAAATCAGATATATGCTCATGGGAACTAACAGAGTCCACATCTCAGGGACCTGACTTCTATCTTTTTCCTGGGTTAGAAGGAATTGGGTGCTAAATCTATGATGACTTTTTTGTTTTTTAGCTAACCACACATTTTTTCCTTAAGTAAAGCAGTTTCGTCGTACTTCTTTGCTCATTAATGTTGATTGCCTTTTGACCATGTGCAAGAAAGGCAGGAACTTGTTTGAGAGGACCTATATCGTCGCAATATTTGAGTTCGCTTTCATATGCGAGTGTCCTTCATTTACTGTGTGTTACTTCTCAAGATCCTATGGAAGTGAGAGTCTTCGAGAAGTTATAATGTTACTCAAGTTCCATAGCTTAGGCTGAATACGGATATGTTGGCCTAAGGATAGTGGATGAATTGGGATTAGGCTGTTAAAGAATGTCAATCAAGCTCTTTTGGTTTAGATGGATTTGGTTCAAATGATACTAATGAATGCTTGGCATCCCGTATATAAACATGAAACTTCTTCTGTCCTCGATGTCCTTGCACATATATCTCCTTCCTCTCTCTTTTGCTCCCATGCACAGCCATTGGATTGAGTAGACAACCCTGTTTTAAGATGCATTGTGAATATGATTAACTTATATGTTGTGTATTCTACATGTCAGGGCAAGCAAAAACGAAACAGTCGCAAGGGGAAGAATAAAGGAAGAGACAACAAGCCTCCTGCCTCAGTCCACAATGAGCTCCAACAAGAAATCCCTTCCGATGAAAGAGAAGAAATCGTGATTGAAACTTAACCTGTGCTTGAAGAATCTGATTCACTGGAAGATGTTTTGAATGCGTCCGATTCAATAGATTGTCTTCCTGAAATATCACAGCCTGATTCAGATGAGAGAGATGTTATTCCTGTTAATTGGGGTTCTGACACAGAGGCCAGAAGCAGTGGTTTAAGCGTCCCTTCAACTGTGCTAAATGGAGTGGTTCTGTTGCTCTTGGATATGGTGTCCTTGCTTGTCGGGCATTCGGTTTTGCGCTATGAAGAACTCAAATACTCCTTGTAAAGCCAAAGAATGTTATAAAATTTCTGAAGGTAAAGTTGTTGAGGTCTTCTGTACGGGCATATGAGTAAAATTTCAATCTGATAGCTCATCAATTCAAACCACTATTGGTAGAATGTTTTACAGTTTCGTGAGGCTAATCAGGCAGATAATTGGAACATAAAAATGACATTGGCGCATTAGCTTAGGGAAGAAAGTCACTTATAGGGCTTGTCTACTTAGATTGGCACATTGACCATTGATTATTCTTTAAAAACAGGTCATGTTGCCAACTGTTATCGACAAGTATGATTTTGTTCTTTCCATAGTTTCTCAGGTTAGGAGCAGCTAATACAGTGGACCTTGTCTTCGTTATTTCTTTGTTCGTTTCCTTTTTGAACAAAAACAAGAGGGCTGGTTGTGGTCCTAACACCCAACCATATTGATAAAATACCCTTCTCCTATTACAAGTCATGGATCCATACTTGTTTTTGCAATCTAGATGATAGTATGACACTATCATAGTATAGCTGTCCAAAAACTGGTCTACGTCACGCTGTAGTATTCAAAATTCAAATGCATCTGTTGCTAACAAATTCTTCGGTTGTCCTTTTTTATTTGTTTAAAAAGTTCGGTCAATGCTTCTGCACGTAGCTGCAGCTATCTTTGTAGCACTGATATGGTTGTCCTTTTTTATTTGTTTAAAAAGTTCAGTCAATGCTTCTGCACTTAGCTGCAGCTATCTTTGTAGCACTGATATGGACAAAGATGCATCGCGGGACACCGATACGAATATGGGACACGTTATTTTTCGAGGACACGGTGACAGGCAGGTGACATGGATTTTTGTTCCAGTTATGCAACCCTACATTGTAACCACTAAATATTTTGGCAAGGACTCCTACTGGATGCATTCTCGATGGGTGGTATATCTAAAACCTATACTAAAAAGAGGGAAGGGTGGGCAGCTCTTTCTTGCGCCACTTTGCCTTGCAACCAACACCGGGCAGATGAGCTATAGTGCTCTTGGTGTTCTTTGTTCTCCTTATATTTCCTGCATAAAGCATTGTCGCATCGTCGGTGGCTCATCTGGTATGTAAACCTTATTTTCCTCTTCTTTGTCGACGACCAACGAGGTGATTTTCGTATGACAGCCTCATTCGACTGTTGTTGGAGCACTGTTGCTACGGCGATCGATTGTCCTTGAAATACTGTTGCAACGGTGGTGTATAAAAGGCTTTCTGACGGAGGATCTCAACAAATCGATCACATATTTTGAGTATTTTCGTTTTCTCTGGCTTATGTTTTCTCTTAGGGCAAAGAGTTTCCGAAGAAACCTTCGATGCGATTCAATGGACGATATGCGTTACTTTGGCCTCACTGCTTCTCTATCGCAGGCTCTGGATGAGTATCAGTATAATTAAAATTTGCTTGGTTTTGGGTTTGATATGCGTTTCATAGATTTTTAGGTTTCTAGCGCGATTCAAGGATGTTAAAGCTTAACACCTCGCATTCTTATTAGTTTTTCAATATGAAAAGGGGAAAAAAAAAATGAAAAGTTGGCCTCTCGGGGTTACATTGAGGAAAGTTGGCTCCTTGCCCAAAACTTACAGGTTTTGTATAACTTCTTGAACCAATTTTAGGGTTCATGGGGATATCTTTCAACCCTGTCACATCTCACATTGACAAGTGAAACATTGAAGGCCAACCTTTTTGCTGGCAAGGTTTGGTTTCATTCACGGTAGAATTGAGACTTGATAATTCTCTAATTAAGCCTTGGAGGTCAGTAAATGTAATAAGTTAAGGTATTAGAAGGGGAGAAAGAAAGTGGCAATAAAAGAGAATTCTATTAGAAATTAGTGATTAATGCTACAATTGAGACTTGATAATTCTCTAATTAATTGTGTGATTGTGTTGGGAGGATCCACCGTTATTGATAATTTCTAGCTCAAGAGTTTGGATTGGGGCTTGGGGTTGATGAGGAGGGTGTTGTCACAAAGGTTCTCGCTAAGAAATCGACCAAATCAACAAATACATAAAGGCGCGACGATAAAGGAAGGGAACAAAGATATACAAGACCGTTTTACATGGTTTCGAGCTGAAAGGTTTTGCACGTTTATATGTCACACTAATTTTCATTATGTATCGAATGAAGAGAGTAGATGAATGACAGACCCAACACTGTCATTGATTTGAGATTGAATTCTCAAAAGAACATTTGATAATGATTTATATCATGTTACTGTTTTATGAAAGAAACTAGGAAGATTGTTATTCTTCTCTATTTTTTCATTTCTTCTATGGCTTTATAAACTTTTAAAACTGAGCAGGTAATGAATTATGTGTTCGATTTCAATGCTAACTCCATAATTATAGTTTTTAAGATCCTACTTTTTTAAACCCACAAGGAATTCAACAATTTATCGAGCACAGTACAAGTAACCTTCCTATGTTTTATGATCGGAAGCACTTTACCTCCTTGACATTTGGAGAGAGCCATTTTGAGACCGTTTGATTTTGGCCATTTTAAACTTGCTTTCCTACCATCATAGATCAGTTCATAATCCGACAACCTTATCTTCCCAAAATATTTAGACTATTTTAACTAAAGGTGGTAAGTGGTGGCTAGCTTATGCAGTAGAGCTCTTAAATACCCCACACAGCATCCTGGGATCGAGTCTCACTCCCCTCTCCCCATGTAATAGATTAGGAATGACAAATGACAAAAAAAAACTAAAGGTGAGAGCTGAGACTTCAAAATGACACAAGCATAAATCGTATAGAGTAAAGTATACTATAGGGAAAAAAAAAAGGTTATATAAAGTTTAACTTCAATAAAAAACACATCAAAAACTTTATGGCTAGTTTGATTGCAAGATAAGAGGATGTGATAAGGATTAGGGGAACACAAACACCCACATTATTTTTTAGTCCCGTGTTTGGTTCACATGGGATTAATTATGTGAATGTACTAGTGTGTGGACTATTTGTTCGTTTATCAGGGGAGGAGTGGTATTGACTAGTCCATTTTCTTCGGATTATCTCCCTCCTCGTCGAACAGTAAAAAATAACTGTATCAGTTTTATCCCACTATAACCGAACACAGTTCAACTAATCTCAGTATCTATTCACATAATTTCATCTATTATTCTGTGAACTCCACTCGTTGCCCTTTATTTCCATCCTGAATCCCATCATATCCAATCATTTTTAAAACTAATCTAGCAATCAAACATGCCCTTACCCTTGCCCTTTGTTTGGCATGACAGAAATCTTGAAGATAAATGAAAATATGATTAGCCGGAATCAAATTCATCAAATCTAAATATGATTAGTTGGAATTAAATTCCTTGTAATTTAGTACCAGAAGTTTTCATTTCAGTGTATGGGATTGCATCGGCTAAGGTTGCATTTATTTGTCTTTATGCACAGAAACTTGTGTAGTTAACAATTTTTGACTTTTTAGATTTCTTTTGTCAAAACGATCCAATAATTCATAAAAAATTAATGCAAAACTAACAAATGTAATTTTTTTTAATAAAGACTGAGCAATTATTTTTACCAAAGCACAAAGCTTAAATATTTCCTTTTCTTACGAGTCAAGAGTCCATTATCTGTGAGGCATGACTGGGAGGAATTGCATTTTATTCTGCCGTCACATTTCCATGGCTACTCAAGATTCGTAATCCCTAAAACCCTATCTACATCTACACTGAGCATTAATTCCCACAAATCCTTTACCCTAAGGTTATGTTTGGTTGGATGGAATGGAATGTGCATTGGAATGGAATTAAGAGTGGAATAGAATTGGAGGAATTGAGATTGGAATCATCATTCTCATTCTGATGTTTGGCTGTGGCTGGGAATCCATAGCAATAATGGAATTCTCATTCCAATTCTCTTTCCAATTCATGCGTTTGACATGCTAGAATCACATTTCAATTGATAGTTGTATTATAAATAGCTAGTCATTCAGATGAAAAGAGAGAGAAAGAGAGATGAGCATGGATATAGCAATTACCAAAATGCACTTTTCCAATAGCAAAAGTCATAGTATCATACTAAGTTGGAAGCAAATTAAAATAAATACACCAAGTAGTTAATTAAACTCTCCCTTAAGCAAAGACTTCACAAAAGGTTTTTTCTCCTCATCTTCCAAGGTAAAAAAACACCCAATCATCTCATGATCACAAGCTATAGCAAGCAAGGCTTTATGGCGTTGAATCATAGATAGATTTGAAAGCTTCAGAAGCTCTGCAATTATCTTCTCCCTCTTCTTAGCTATATCAAGATCGACGCCAAGACCTTCACTAAACTTCTCAGTCGCTTCTTCAATCTTTGAACCGATGATCATTGCTACTTCACGGAATGCATCCAAACTATCATGAGCCCTCTTTCTTTTTTTCCCTTGAGAAGTACTCTCTTCTTTTTTTTAACAAAAAGTGCTCCATTTCTTCATTACCAATGCCTAAATTTTCTGTATCACAACTCCTTAAGATCATCTCCAGCCGAGTTTTTTCCACTCAAATTCAAGATTTCAGTCCAAATCTCCATCCGCTCCCTAAGTCCAGCCTATTCAGAACCTTGGTGTAACCATTAGTAGAACTTAGAAGATCTCACTGTATCATTGTTGGGAACGAAACTAGATTCTATTGTGTGCCACGACCATAATGCCGGGAACAAAACTAAGATTTTTGTTGTGTGCTACAGCCACAAAAGAGTTTGTTTCAAAATTTTGACTAAATTAATTTGTGATAAATTCATTCGATATTATTTAACTTTTAATGACTCCCTTCGTCACTTTTTAAGTATGTTATTTAAAAAATCCAACTTATTAGAAAAACATTATCATTACACCATTTACATCAACTTTTACCTCTTCTTTACACTCTCACGTCAATTTTTACCTCCACTTTCCAAAATTATCCTCTATTTTTACCTATTAACTTTTTACCCTCTAATTTTTCAAAAGGACAAAATGATAATTGTAATAATTTTTACGTATTAACTTTTCAAAACACACTTATTAAGAGATAGCTCAAAATGGAAATGCCGAAACTAAAAGAACTACAAAGGAAGTATTTTTTTTAGCATTTGATCATAATTTTTATGTCACATTGTTTGTCTCAATTATGAAAATTATGAAAATATACTTGAGTTTATGACAACGATGCTTTCATAGTGTTTTTCCATATATATAATCCCGATCTAGTAAAGACTACCTTATTTTAGTTAAATGCGGATCTACCATTCACCGATCGAATTTTGATCATCCGAACCGCTCAATCTGTTTAAAACGCATTTTAAAGGGTACCCGCGAGGAATCACAAAAAAAAAATGACCGGGAAGGGCTTCATCCGAACAGGTTTTCACACAGGCTGTAGATAAAGTTTTATGAAAAAGTGTTCGGATGAAACCTTTCTCGGTCATTTTTTTTTGTGATTTCTCGCGGGTACCCTTAAAAATGCGTTTTAAACACATTGAACGGTTTCGATCATCAAAATTCGATCGGGAAATGGTAGGTCCGCATTTAACTAAAATAAGGTAGTCCTTACTAGATCGGGATTATATATATATATAGGAAGATGATCTTATAAGGGCTCGCTTACATAGCTTATGTAAGGAATTTTTCATTCGAGATTGAATTTCGACAATCCGAACCGTTAGATGCGTTTAGAATGTGTTTTTAAGGTCCAACGCGAGGATTTGTAAAAAAAAATTCCTGGAAGGGCTTGATCCGAGCATTTTTCGAGCCCTTCCAGGTAATTTTTTTCTCGGATCAAACCCTTCCAGGTATTGTTTTTTGACAAGTCCTCGTGTTAGACCTTAAAAACATGTTTGAAACACATCTAACGATTCGGATCATCGAAATTTGATCTCAAACAAAAAATTCCGTGCCGTAGCTATATAAGGGATCCCTTACTAGAAATGTCATATATATATATATATAATATATATATAGGCCCAGCTTCTGGGTGTTTGGGTGTTTTGAAGGTTTTAAAAATTGTTTTGATAAAATCCAAACCGTCCAATGTGTTTAAAATGAGTTTACAGTTTTTGTGAAAAACTGCTCGGATCAAGGTCTTCCCGGTATTTTTTTTTTGATGATTTCTCGCGAGAGCCCTTAAAAACAAGTTTTAAACACATTGAACGGTTCGGATCATAAAAAAAATATCGGGAACGTGGAGGTCCGGAGCCCGGACTGAAGTGCCCCCTATATATATATATACACCACCCTTCCCATCCAAACCAATAACATCCGGACCCGTCCGGACCTCATTGTTCTGGATCAAATCTCAACGATCCGAACCGTTAGATGTGTTTAAAACGTGTTTTTAAGGTTCAACGCTTTAGATAGCGTTTTTCACAAAAACTGCTCCGATCAATCCCTTCCGGGTATTTTTTTTTTTCACGATTCCTCGCGTTGGACCTTAAAAACACGTTTTAAACACATCTAACGGTTTGGATCGTTGAGATTTGGTCCGTAAAGTGACGAAACAACAATGGTCCAGATTTTATTCCAGTCCGGACGTCCGGACTGGAAGTGGACTCTCTATATATATATTGGCCACTGCTAATGCCACGACTGATTTTTATAGTGTCACGATGACCTTGAACACAGTGACACTATTACCCTCATTCATCCCGTTAATCGTGCTTCCCTTCTCTCTCTCTTTTGCTCTTTCTTTGTCAAGTTTCCATAGAAACAAATAATCTCTAGCCTTGACAATCCCACAGTTGAATCGATCCGTCGCATGAACCCCTCCATCAGGACCATCACTTCCCACTCAACAATGCACCGCCCAACAAAGTTGTTTGGAACAGCCAGTCATGTACAGTTTTAAGCATTAGATGAAAAAATAGGCAGGCCCATGTGAAAATTTGCTCTGTTTCCTGTAGTTTGAATATGACTGTCCAATCTATATACAATTAAAAGGCTAATCTTACTTGTCGATATGAATATATGGAGAGATTCGTGTCTAATTTGGGGATCAGGTTCGGCGAAGTCGAGATGGAGAACGGATTTGAAATTAGGAATTTGCTTGAAAAGGGGTCATGGATGGAAACATACCCTTAGAGCTCAATACAACAAATCAGAATTGGTTTCTCTCCAAAGCTTTCTTGGTCCCTCTTCACTTTTGATCTTTTTCTCACACCAGGAATGAGGAAACATACCCATTTCTTCTCCCTGCTCAATCTCGAAGTGCCTCTTCCATCGGGAAAATTTTAAAAAAAAACACCTGATCTTACACCTCAATGTCCCATAAACACCTAAACTTTGCTTTATTTCAATTAGACACCTGAACTAATCAGCCGTTATTAAATTGAGCACCCGGTGCCAATTTCCGTCCATTTGCTAATGGAAATTGCATCGGTGGCATGTTTGGACGCTTACATGGCAGAAAACACGCTGAGATTGCATTTTTTTTTTCTTGAGAAAGATCAAAAATCAAAGTGCAGATGGCAAAAAAACTTGACTTCCTCTTTTTTATCACACACACACCCCTCTCTCTCTCTCTCTCTCATCATCAACCAGAGACCCCCATTTGGGTCAATCAGAGAACTCTTGCTTACGAAAGAAGACACGGAAGACATTCTTTTTGAAAGTTATGAATTGGGTTTAAATGGTACTAATTGGGTTTTGCTTGGAATCGGCTACTGTATGGTGGTGGTATTTTCTGTTGATTGTTGGGTTGGGCTTGAGATGGGTAGTGGTGATGTGGAATTTTATTCAGAGATATATAATTGACAGTTGAAAGAAAAACTTCATCTCAGATCCTTGGGCGAGAAGGATATCAGCAACACCGGACGGCGCACTGAGCGTGTCGTCGATTACCAGGTCCGCACACCGGCGGGAAAATCTATAGGCACTCTGAAATCCTAATCTCTCTCCCCACGTTCGCCGGCCCATTACATCGACCAAATTTCGTCATCAGGAATTCAGAACTCAAATGCCGGTGACGAGGAGGACGATTTTGGTTGGCAGCGAAAGCGATAGTGGCGTGATTACTCACCCTGGGGATGGACCAAGGGCCTGGAATTCTTGAGGAATTTATCAATAGTATTTGGATGAGGGGCTGGGGAGAGGGGAGAAATCTGTAGCACTCCATATGAGATCTGCTTGTTTTTCTTCTCTTATAGTTGGTGCCGAGAGAGAGAAGCACATAGTCAACTAGTTGCCATCTCAGCTTGTATTTTGCCAACTAAGCATGTTTTCTGCCATGTAAGCGTCCAAACATGCCACCGGTGCAATTTTCGTTAGCAAATGGACGGAAATTGGCACCGGGTGCCCAATTTAATAACGGCCGATTAGTTCAGGTGTCTAATTGAAATAAAGCAAAGTTTAGGTGTTTATGGGACATTGAGGTGTAAGATCAGGTGTTTTTTTGAAATTTTCCCGATGGAAGAGGCACTTCGAGACTGAGCAGGGAGAAGAAGTGGGTATGTTTCCTTATTCCTAGGGATGACAATTCCATCCAAAACCAATGGATACCCGAACCAAACCGACCCTATCGGGGAGGTTTTTTTTATTTTTTCCTACCCATGGGGTGGGTTTGGTTTTCGAAACATGATACCCAGTGGATTTGGATTTGGGTTTGGTCTTAGCAAGTATTCGGCCAAACCCATACCCAAACCCAAACCCAAACCGAATCCAAACCGCTCCATATAATATTACTTATAGATCATATTGTTGGTTCCTACTTTTAAAAAAAAATTCCTTTGACATTTTCTCGTTGGTGTGGGTTAAACACATTAAAAAAAAGTTTATTATTTAGTTATTTCCTTTGATTATGTTAGAATTTGGGTGTTTAATGGTAAAATATTATGGCATGTTACTTTATTATTTCAACATATAATCTTTTTTCTTCACATGTTTATTAATGGAACGAATACTAATGTGGGTTTGGTGCGGTTCGGATAAAATCCAAATCCATATGGTTTGGTTATGGTCCACTAAAAATCATACCTATCGGATATCGGTTTGGATTTGGGTATAGATAAATACTTTGGGTTTGGGTATGGTAATAGCAAAACCCAGACCAAATCGATCCATTGCCATCCCTACTCATTCCTGGTGTGAGAAAAAGATCAAAAGTGAAGAGGGACCAAGAAAGCTTTGGAGAGAAACCAATTCTGACTTGTTGCATTGAGCTATAAGGGTAAGATTGTCAGATATGGAAAAAGTTCGTGGCATTATCATTGTCCTATATGCTTTGTATTCACTAAACATTTTGCGACTTTTGAGCAAGTTTTTTAGACGAACGCCTAATCCAGAAAATTTGACAAGAATCTATCAAAACAAGGGATAAAAAACCCAAAAGAGAAAAAAAACGCCAGAAAAAAATGCATAAATTTATCAATAATGATACATACACACACTTTCAACCACATACAACCACACACCCTCTCATATGTGGTGGGGCCCACCACATGTGGGACCCACAGTGGGCCCCACCACATATGAGAGGGTGTGTGGTTGAAAGTGTGTATGTTAAATTTAGGGCAAAGGGGACCTGTACGGAACCACTCTACAAACTTAAACCCAGTTTCACGTCGGAAGTTGATGTTTTGTTAAACGAACCGATTCAGTGGGAAATGGCTACTGGTGCATTGATCTCCAAACCTAGAATGGCTTGTAATTTCCGAAGTAAAGGTACCACTCTTCTCCTTTCCCTCAACTTTAACAAATTGTTAGCTGATAGAGCTTTGTTTCACACCCAATTTCCAAGAAACCCTTTTGCTCCTGATTCCGTTGCAAAAATGGGTCCAACTCAAGTACAGAAATTGGTTTTCCAAAAACACAAATTGGGTTTTGATAACCTGGCCATGCTCTTAGTCTGTTCCGTCGAATGGTCCAAATTCGATCTCGTCTTTCTGTGATCGATTTTAATCAGCTGTTAAGTGCTATTGCCAAAATGAAGCAGTATTCAACAGTAATCTCTTTATTTAGGGAATTCCGCGAGCTGGAAATTCCCATTGATGATTGCACGTTGCATATTCTGATCAATATCTTTTGCCGCATGAATCGAGTTGATTATGGGTTTGCTATCCTAGGTATCTTCTTCAAATGTGGATACAAACCGGATGTGATTGCCTTCACCACTCTGATAAATGGGTATATCTTACAAGATAACACTGCTGACGCTGTGAAATTGTTCGTGAGGTTGACGAAAGATGGAGACGTTATACCTGATGAGGTTACTTACGGGACCATCATAAACGGGCTTTGTAAACTAGGAAACACTGCGATGGCTGTAGAGATGGTCCAGAGTATGCACAAATGGAACTTTAAGCCTAATGTTGTGATTTATAGCACTATCATTGACAACCTTTGTAAGGACGGAAATGTAGATGATGCTTTGAGCCTCTTATTAGATATGAGAGAGTGGGATGTAATGCCGAATGTGGTTACCTATAACTCTTTGGTTGACGGGTTATGCAAATTAGGCCGATGGATGGATGCCACAAGAATGTTGGGAGCCATGATAGAGCAAAACATTTTTCCAGATGTTATAACGTATAATATTTTGGTGGATGCATTTGAAGCAGAGGGCATACTCGGGATCATGATTAGAAAAGGTAAGGAACCCGATGTGGTCACCTACAATGCACTTATGGACGGGTATTGTTTGCAAGGACACATGGGCAAAGCAAAAGTAGTGTTCAACTCCATGGTGGATAAGGGCCTTGAGCCCAACATTCATAGCTATAGTATTTTGCTCAATGGATACTGCAAGAGGAGGAATATAGACGAAGCCATGCGTCTCTTCCGAGAAATGGCTCGTAAAGGGTTAAAACCTTCTACCATCACTTACACCACGTTGTTACAAGGGCTCTTTAAATTAGGAAGGTGCGATGCTTTAAATAGTTTGTTTAACGAGATGATAAGTAGAGGTCAAAATCCTAATGTTGTAACTTACTCAGTTTTGTTAGAAGGCTTTTTTAAGAACAAGGAAATCGTCAAGGCAGTAGAGGTGTTTCATTCGATGCAAGATCAAGGTATAGCAGCTGATGTTTTTGTTTACAATATCCTCATAAATGGCATGTGCAAAGCTGGGAAAATTGTAGAAGCTCGGAAAATTTTTAGTTTCGTTTCAGCTAAAGGTTTGAAACCCAATGTGAAGACTTACAACACAATGATTGGTGGACTTTGTAAGGAGGGCCTTCTGGATGAAGCTGAGGAGTTATTCTTGCAAATGAAGAAAAATGGGTGCCCACCTGATGATTTGACTTACAATGTTGTTGTTCGTGCTTTCTTGAAGAGGGGAGACAAACTCAAGGCTATGATACTTGTACAAGAAATGCTCAACAGGAATTTCTCACCAGATGCATCTACCGTGGCCATAGTAGTTGATTTACTCTCAGTTGGTGGTGGGGATCAGGAATTTTTAAAGTTGATGCAGAATCTTGTGCCGAGGGATAGAGAAAAATTGGCCTGAATATTGAGTGGATTACTTGATGTTGTGAAAACATGGATGCTCTATTTGTGGTTGTCTTTTATGTGGATTGCTTTTTTTTTTCTTTTTTTTCGTCAAAATCCTTGTTGGGTTTTTCGTTTAATCATGTCAGATTAAGTTTTCAGCACTTTGTGCATCATATAGCAGATTGACAACTTCTGTATCCCAAGGGAAGTGCAGCTTTAGCTTGATTTAGAGAAGCTACGCTTGATGTTATTCTGATGTTTTTAGAGTATCACATTCTTTCAGTCTCTTTTGTTTAATTTCTAGTCTACAGAGTCTGTCATTTGATCCCTAGCCTATTTAACATGGAAGAGGAAGGTTTTTGAACTAAATGTTTTTTATCTCCCGGTATTTTGTCCTAATTTGGTTGCATTAAATGATTAGCGCGAAATTGAACGGAATTACAACAGGTTGGGTGGTACTTTTGCAAGATGTATTCCGATTTTAGTCGGTATATTACTGGTTTTGAGGCATTACCTGTTGCAATAATCTGACAAGCTCTTTGGAATACTGTGGATAGATTCATAAGCTGTGAATGGTAAGGTTTCCGACTTCCAACTAACATACATTTTGTCAAATCTTCTGAACAGCTTTCGAATGTCAATGAGGCATCTATTTCTGTGACTTGCATTGCTTTTTATGTCTCAAAATCCTTGTTGGTTTAATGATGTCAGATTAAGTTTTCATCTAGTGAATCATATACCAGATTGACCGCTCTTCTGTCCCAAGGGAAGTTACTTTTCATGAGAATGTGTCCATACATTTTTTTCCTTGCAATAATGTCCAGTTCTTTTCAACACTTCTATTCTTTTCTTTTTTGCTGTTTGTCATGATATGTCTTCTTGTTTTAAATGTTTTAGCTATTATGCACTGAATACGGATATTGCTCTTATAATTAGATTGGTTGATGATTCCATTTTAAAAGTACTTTTAGATGTTACTTTAGAAATCTCTTTGATGCACATTCTGTTATTGTACTTGGTGCTAAGGGATAATGCCAGAGGACTTAGTGATATTCTCTGGGAGTTATCTGTTATCTCTCATCTTCTTTCCAATCAAGATCCATGGTTAGAGTTTGCAACAGATGCCTTGCGAATGTCGTCTGAATGTCAAAATATCATTTTAGTTTCCTTGAAACATTGTTTATTTTTAGGGATTTTTTCCTCATTGACTCATCTCATTTCAGTCGGCTTTGCGGTGTTTGTGGACTAAAGTACAGAAACTTCAGCAGAGATGACAAGCCAAGAAAGCTAAGAAATGATCTTGACGACATGGAATCCTATTTCTGGAGGGTTTCTTGGATGATTTTCCCCTTCCTCTTCCCTCTCTAATTCACTTATCTAAAACACCACCACCACCAATGCTCAACTCAGCCACCTCTCAGTTAATGAGAAGCTAATTAGTTGTCTCCTCATCACACTTGCACGACAAACACCAATTGATAGTCATAGTAATGCTACCTTTTAATAAGATTGTTATTAGTCGTTGAACCCACAAAAGAACTGAGCCCTGTCCTTGAGCTATGGGCAATTGGGCATCCGTGGAAAATTATTCAGGTAGCCCTGGACAACCATAAACTACCATGGCATGTGCGCTTTTTGCTCTTGATCAATGAGGTTAAACAATTCTCCTTTGTTTTCTTTTCTCGCCCTTTATGATATCCATAAGGGCTGAAACGGAATGGATGGGGCCAACTTTGTCTCCCTCTCAATTGATCTCGGGGTAAGGTCAGCTCCCACCATCTCATGACAATTGGTCTTGTTGGTATGTAAACAATAGCGTGCAGGGTTGGAGCCCACAAATATCGAATGATTACTCGGGACACGGATGGTTATGGTATCAGTGATTTCTTAATGTGCGAAAACTGCAGCATTATGTCTGTTCTAATATAAGCTTCTTCCTATCAGGTACATTTTGATTTATCCTCAAGGTTATGATGTGTGTAATCATATCTCTTTGTTTCTATGCATGGGCTAATCATGACAAGCTTCTCTTAGGTATGCTAGTAAATAATGAGTCTTGCTGTTAAATAAAGATACATAATGAGTCTTGATTATGTCTTGTATCAATTTTCTGGCTTCTCTCAGGTATGCTAGTAAATAATGAGTCTTGTATCAATTTTCTTGCATGGGCTAATCATGACAAGCTTCTCTCAGGAACGATACTATCAGGTATTCAAGTTTGCCTCCATTGCAGTGTGTGCCTCTATTGTTGCGTGCTGTCGCAACTGGATCGCATGGGTAAAGTGTGTGTACTTTGCTGTGTATATTCGAGTTTGCCCTAATTTGAGATCGTATGGGTGATTTGTTGTTGGTCCATTTCTGATTTTGCCCTAATTCCAGAGCTTTGATAATTTTTGAATTTTTGCCCGAATTTCAGAGTTATTTCTCTATTTGAGTTTTGCCCTAATTTGATAGTTTGTCCCCAAATCGGTGTTTGCCCTAATTTTCCTAATTCTAATGTTGCCCTAAATTCGATATTTGCCCTATTTTGTGTTGCCCTAATTTTTTATTTTGTCTATTTTGTCCTATTTTATGAGGTAGCCAATTTAGTGAGTTTGTTCATTTGGGAGATTGGAAGGGCTAAATTAATCAATTTTTTTAACTCAATCATAAACTTCATTTTGGTGAGCTTCCTTTTCGTAAGTTTCATGTTTGTGAGCTTTCAAAACTCGTCTTCTTCATGAAACAGTGATTTAATTTGTCCCGAATCTAGTTTCCATGTTTCCGAGTTTTCTTCTTACGGTCTTACCCTATGTTTGGGGTTTCCTTAGAGCATGTCCACTCCTTACTCAAATTTTTACTCAACTTGATTTGGTATGACTCCTACAAATCCTTACTCAAATTGTACTGTGGAGATTTAATCCACAACATTAAATGACAAAAGGGAAAAATGCAAAAAAAGAGCCTGGAAAATTTGGTTTGGATTTGGCGATGAGCAAATTTGGTGAAATAATTGAGTAAAACCAAATTTGGTGAAGGATTTGGTGAAGGAGTGGAGTGGGATTATTGGTGGTTTTTACTCAGTTTGAGTTTGTGAAAGATTTAATGGAGTGGAGATGCTTTTACGCAACCTAACTTTTTCTTCAAATTCCTTTTAGTTTTTGTTCTTTTAAAATTTGGTCAATTATTTCTCACTTTTCCAATTGTTTTACAACCGAAACAAAAATGTAAAAAATAACAGAACTTTGAAACAAACGTCCATTAAGACAAAATAGCCTCTTTTAGCTTATACTTCCTCCGTCCCTTTTTCAGTATGTTAATTCGTAAATACAACTATTAGAGAAACATCATCATTATACATTTCACAATAATTTTTATACTTCTCACGTCAAATTTTACCTCCATTTTTACCCATTAACTTTTTACTTACGAACTTTCAAAAGGGCAAAATTATAATTGTGCAAATTTTTACCTATTAATTTTTCAAAACACATGCTTATTAAAAAATAACCCAAAATGAAATTGTCGACACCCAAAAAAGGACGAGGGAGGGAGTATCTATTTTTAAGTTCTTTATGAGAAGGTCATCAATACTCCTATTTTGTTAATTCTATCGATTTCTTTTGTGGAAACCCATTGGCAAAGATAAAAATGTTAGCTATAATAGCTAAAGTTTTTTTTTTTTTTTGTCATTCGATATACATTAGTGGGGGTTAGCGGGGGAATTAATGAGTTAGTCTTAAGGGGAGTCTAGAGGCTAGACATAGCCTAAACCCCAAACGCCTCTATTGAGGCTCGAACCCTAATCTCCTTTGTGGGAGTACCAGGAGATAACCGCTAGGCTACAAGCTCTTGGTTTAAAGTATCACAAAAAGTTACTCCCTTTGTCCCTTTTTTAATGTAGAGATTTTCATTTTGGACTGTTCCTTTTTTGAAAAGTTAATGGGTAAATTTTTGTACAATTATCATTTTGCCCTTTTGAAAAATTAGTGTGTAAAGAGCTAATGGGTAAAAGTGAAAGTAAAAGTTGATGTGAAAAATGTAAAGTGGAGGTAATAGTTGATGTGAAAGATGTAATGATGATTTTTTTTTTTGATAAATTGGATTTACATAGTAACACAGTTAAAAAGAGACGGAGAGATTAAAAAGTATCAACCCCACTATAGGTACCGATTGAAATTGTACCGATGGGGAACTTATGATCCGCAGAGCCCACTTACGGGTCCTGCACAAATGATTCAAACCTTTCAAGAATTTTAAAATATTTTTTCGAGTGCCTCCGCAAGAAATCAACTCAAAAAGATACTTGCAACTAGTTGATCTGATATACTCATTTCTCATTCAAATATAGTTTGAAACAGTTTGTGACAAAAAATGTAAAATATTTTTTTTTGGAAAGAACATCTTTCCAGAAACGTTTGTTGAATAAAAAAATGTCAAAACTGTTTTTCAGAAAAGCATTTGTTTTTTTTTTCAAAAACATTTGAAAATTTGTTTAAAGACCTTTTTGTAGAAATAAGTTTGAAAACGAATTTTTTAAGGGAATTTTTTTGGGAGAGAGAGAAAGTATGCGTTTTGATGTGTATGTATCACATTTTAAGAGGAATTAAATGTCACATAAACATATTTAACGGAACTTAACATCCAAATCAGCAAATTCAGTTAGTAAGTTGACGGATTGAGACAATAGGGGAAAATTTGATTAATTCGTAAAGTTTAAGAATAAAATTGAATCCTTTAAACGTCTATGCGCGTATTTTGATATTAAGGTCAAAGTGTGGGGATATTTTGAAATTTTCCCGGAATTCTTTTCACTTTTCTAACTCAACGTCCAGTCGTCCACTCTCAAATTTGTTCGCGGTGGTTGAACGAAGTGCCACTTCAGTGACGAAGATGCGTCGAATTGCAGCTGTTGCTTTAATTTCCAGCCCTAGAATGGCTTGCCATTATCGGGAAAAAGGTACCTCTCTTCTTCTTTCCCTCAACTTTATCCCATTGGTTGGTGATATAGCGCGGTTCCACACTCAACTTCAAAGAAACCCTTTTGCTCCTGATTCCGTTGCAAAAATGGGTCCAACTCAAATACAGAAATTGGTGTTCCAAAAACAAAAATTGGGTTTCGATAAGCTTGATGATGCTCTGAGTTTGTTCCGTCGAATGGTCCAAATTCGATTGTGTCTTTCTGTGCGCGATTTTAATCAGCTGATAAGTGCTATTGCCAAAATGAAGCAATATTCAACAGTAATCTCTTTATTTAAGGAATTCCTCGAGCTGGAAATTCCAATTGATGATTGCACGTTGCATATTCTGATCAATATCTTTTGCCGCATGAATCGAGTTGATTATGGGTTTGCTATCCTAGGTATCTTCTTCAAATGTGGATACAAACCGGATGTGATTGCCTTCACCACTCTAATAAATGGGTATATCTTACAAGATAACACTGCTGACGCTGTGAAACTGTTCCTAAGGTTGACGAAGGACGGAGACATTATACCTGATGAGGTTACGTACGGGACCATCATAAACGGGCTTTGTAAACTTGGAAACACTACGATGGCTGTAGAGATGGTCCAGAGTATGCACAAATGGAACTTTAAGCCTAATGTTGTGATTTATAGCACTATCATCGACAACTTATGTAGGGACGGAAACGTAGATGAGGCTTTCAGTCTCTTGTCAGAGATGAGAGAGTGGGATGTAATACCGAATTTGGTTACCTATAACTCTTTGGTTGATAGGTTATGCAAAACAGGTCGATGGTTAGATGCCACAAGAATGTTGAAGGACATGATAGAGCAAAACATTTTTCCAGATGTTATAACGTATAGTATATTGGTGGATGCATTTTGCAAGGAGGGAAAGACCAAAGAAGCAAAGGGCATACTTGGGATCATGATTCGAAAAGGTAAGGAACCCGATGTCGTCACTTACAGTGCACTTATGGACGGGTATTGTTTGCAAGGACACATGGGCAAAGCAAAAGTAGTGTTGAACTCCATGGTGGATAAGGGCCTTGAGCCCAACATTTATAGCTATACTACTTTGGTCAATGGATACTGCAAGAGGAGGAATATAGACGAAGCCTTGCGTCTCTTCCAAGAAATGGCTCGTAAAGGGTTAAAACCTTCTACCGTCACTTACACCACTTTGTTACAGGGGTTGTTTTCATTAGGAAGGTGTGAAGCTGCAAACAGTTTGTTTCACAAGATGATAGCAGAGGTCAATATCCTAACATTGTAGCTTACTCAGTTTTGTTAGATGGCTTTCTTAAGAACAAGGAAATTGTCAAGGCAGTAGAGGTGTTTCATTCATTGCAAGATCAAGGTATAGCAGCTAATGTTGTTGTTTACAATATCCTCATAAATGGCATGTGCAAAGCTGGGAAAATTGAAGAAGCTCGGAAAATTTTTAATCATGTTTTAGCCAAAGGTGTGAAACCCAATGTTAAGATTTATAGCGCAATGATTGGTGGACTTTGTAAGGCGGCCCTGCTGGATGAAGCTGAGGAGTTATTCTTACAAATGGAGAAAAATGGGTGCCCACCTGATGATTTGACTTACAATGTTGTTGTTCGTGCATTCTTGAAGAGGGGAGACACACACAAGGCTATGATACTTCTACAAGAATTGCTCGATAGGAATTTCTCACCTGATGCATCTACCACAGAGACATTAGTGGATTTACTCCCGGTTGGTGGTGGGGATTGCGAACTTTTTAAAAGGATCCAGAATCTTGTGCCGAGGGATAGAAAAAACACTGACTGAAATTGTGCGGATTACTTGTTGCAGTGAATAAATGGATGCTTTATTTGTCGTCGTATTTTTTGTGTGTCTCTTTTTCGGTCTCAAAATCCTTGTTGGGTTTTCGGTTTAATCATGTGAGATTAAGTTTTCAGCACTTGGTGCATCATATACCAGTTTGGCAACTTTTGGATCCTAAGGGAATTTGCAATTCATGAAAATGTGCCTATCCATTTCTTCCCTGCAAGAGTGTCCAACTCTTTTCAGCACCTTTAGCTTTTCAGCTGTTTCTCATAGTATGTTTTCTTCTGTTAAATGTTTTGGGACTACTGATCTTGGTTGCATAATACGATCGTCGGATTATGATTTTAAAAATTCCTGTGAGAACATTCGAAATCTCTTGGGTGCACCCAATTTGTTGCTTCTGTTATAGCATTTGGGTCTCAGTGCTAAAGCTAGAGGACTTAGTTATATTTTCAGGAGGGAATTATCTGCTGTTCTCATTTTTTTTTTCTGATCAGGATCCATTGTAAGGGTTTGCAACAGAGGACGAAACAAAATCTGCCATTGGGCATGTGGTTTGAATGTCAAAAACATCTGAGTTTTTTTGGATTTTAGTGAATTTTCCCTTAATTTGATTCAATTCATTCCAGTGGACTTTGAGGTGTGCGTGGACTCGAGTATACAAAGTTCAGCAGAGATGACAAGAAAAGGTCACTAGTGAAGAAGAGGCAGTGTGGATGGTTGAACCTGAGCACAAAGCAAGATATGGTGTGGCTGAAAATGAAAAGTTGTCAATCAAAAAGCACGTTTGACAACTTCACATCAGTTTTATGCTCATGGGAACTAACAAAGTTCACATCTCAGGGACCTGACTTCTATCTTTTCCTGGTTTGACAACTTCACATCAGTATGCTGTCTTAACAGATAGAGACTGTTCATTTTGAATGCTTTTGGATTTCTACCGATCATGATTGTTTTCTCTTTAAAATGTTTTAACATCAACGACCAGATTAGTTTCCGTAATTTGATAGTGTTACCCAATTGTGCTAATTACTTTCCCAGCTGAATGTTTAATTTGTTCTTTTTAGGCATATTGTTCAGTAAACGCGAAGATGTTTATCGTGTCACCAAAGCTTTTGCAGCTACGGGAGAATGGATGAGCTCTGAAGCAAAATGCTAAACTCATTGTCTGGTACTGAAATTTGAAGCAATAAAGTTGTACGATTTGATTTGATGATTTTACACATTAACAGTCTCTCTGGTGCATACTCTCATTTTCTCTGTGTTTGGGATGCCTTAACTTGAGATTCTTGAGAACGAAAAATGAATTCCACTATAAATGCATGCCATAAGCAACCTTTGTTTGTGGAAACTTGTTTATTAGCATTACCTTCATGGAAGTACGTCTTCAACTTCCACTCGCTTTTGGGATACCAGTATTGCCAGCCGTATACTTGCTCCATGACATTGATGATTGTTTAAACTGAATAGGCAAACCTTTTGCTAATCTGCATAACCTGTTGTTTCAACATACTTATTTCCTTAGGATTCAGTGACAAATCAGAGACTTTGAACGGAATGGACTTGGCCTTAGTCCTAAGAAGCACGGACACGGATACGGGATACGGACACGACACGATACGGACATGCGGACACGTTATTTCTTAAAAAATTAGGACAAGGACACGTCGAATATAAATGTATTTGTATTATAGAGGTATGTGATGAATTCATATAAATGACGAAATCTTTATTTCTATCAAATTTAAGAACAATACAATGAAGATAAATTAGCAGTCCTCGTCTAAGTATATGTGAACTATACCTAAGTGGAAATTTTCACTCATGGCCGGAGTTTTAAAAATTAGATTTGTACAGATTTTAACCGTTTATGTGTCCTTAGCATGTTCTAAGAGTTTTGCCGACGTATCCTAGAGTATCTACAATGTGTTTGAATAAGAGAAATACGAGAAAAAAATTAGACAAGTATTTAAGCATGTCCTACGCGTGTCCGGAGAGTGTCTTGTCGTGTCGGTCACCGATACGTGTCGTACATGGATACGTGAGGCCTGTTGACGTGTCCGTGCTTCTCCGCCTTACCATAACAAAAAGAGAGGAGTTGCAGAGATTTAAGGTTCAAATAGATGAGTTAAGTGATATATCAGCAATCTGAATGATGATACTGCATCCCTTCTGTTTGGTGAGACAGAGCTGGTTGGGATTCCACCCGAGTTCCTTAAGGTTAGCATAAGAATTTCTCTCTCATTGTTTGACCGAACAAGTTCTTACTTGAACGAAAATTTTATGTGTGGAAACATCTGATGTATGAGTACAAGGATTTTGTCACATACCGTTGTCGAGGATGACCTGACAGGTTAGGTTTGTTGGTACAATATCATCGCATCTCTCAGAGTAGAAGTTTGAAAATACATTTTCCATATAATAGAAGTGGCCTGAATAAATTGTTATATGCACTCCAAAAGTCTTTAAACTATCATTGCCTGTAGAGAATTGAGATATTAAAGAAATTAATGAACTATCAATTGTTGAAGTATGCTTGAGTTTTGTGTCAGCCTGTCAGCATCTGAATGGCAAAGAAATTCATTCTTTGAATGTTCCAGCACCTTTTTTTCTTTAGATTGTTTGCCCAACTTATTATCCGTGTACACTATTTCTTATTACGCTGTTTTTTTTAAAAAAAAAATTGGTTCGTGGATTCTGAATGACCTAATAATTCTCATTTACTCGTTCATCCAAGAACTTAACTTTTGTATAACTCTTTGTGCACAGCTTAGATAACGCTGAAAATGGTAAATTCTCCAAATTCACCCTCAGAAGTCACCACATTTTACCTGTACTGGAGCTTTGTTTGTTTAGGTCCTCGTTACTTTAATACTTTGGCTACCCATAAGTTGCAGTAATTTTGGCAAAAAAAAAAAACAGTTGTAAACAAAATCTGCCATTGCCAATGTAATTTGAATGTCAAAAATCGTCGGAGTTTCCTTGAAACATTTGTTATTTTTAGCAGATCTTCCCTTCATTTGATTCAATTCATTTCAGTGGACTTTGGGGTGCTCGTGGATGTATAGAAAGTTAAGCAGAGATGGCAAGAAAAGCTCATTAGTGAAGAAGAGGCAGCGTGGATGGTTGAAGCTGAGTGTAAAGCAAAACGTGGCATGGCAGAAAGGAAAAGACGTCAAAGAAAAAGCAGGTTTGACAACTTCCCATTAGTTGCATGCTAATGGGAACTCAGAAAGTTCACATCTCAGGGACCTGACTTTTATGTTTTGCTTGGGTTTGAAGGAATTGGGTGCAAAATCTATAATGAGGTTTATGCTTTTAGCTAGCATGCACATTTTTGCCTATATTAAAGCAGCTGCGTCGTATTTCTTTCTCATGAATGTGGATTTTGATCAGGTGCAAGAAAGGCAGCAACTTGTTGGAGAGGAGATGTTTTTTCATGATATGAGTTCACTCCAATATGAAAGTGTCCTTCCTTTACTCTGTGTTGCTTCTCAAGATCCTATGGTAGTGACAGGCTTGGAGAAGTTATAACTTGACTACTTGGACTGTTTCTACGTCCTTGCACATATATCTCCTTCCCCTCCCTTTTTCTTCCATGCCCAGCCCTAGGATTGAGTACACAATCATTTTTTAAGATCCATTTTGAATTCGATTGACTTATGTATATTGTGTATTCTATTTGTCGGGGCGAACAAAAATGAAATAATTGCAAGGAGAATGATAAAGGAAGAGAAGACAAGCCTCTTGCCTCATATCGCGTTCTGCGAGTGCAGCTGGACGGCTGGGTCTTGAACCTTCAACTTCAGCAACCCGCAGTAGTTATGTTGTTCCTCGGTTGTATTGTAACACTATAATAGGTCCTACTAGTAGCACTACTTCTAGTATTTCTACTGCAACTTCGCCTGGCTTCACGCAACCTCATTCTCCGAGCACTAGAGTAGTAAACCCACTGCAGTCGTATCTTTGTACCAAAGAGCTCAAAATGGATGGAACCAAACTTACTAAAACCTACCCTTACGTTTGGAATGGTGGATCGCCAAGTTTTGCAGAATGGCCCCAAGTGGGGAGAGTGCTCTCAGAGGGACACTCCTAACCTTGATTTCTACAACCCTGTGAGCAATAGATCTCAGGATCGCTTTGCTTCTGATTATCCAGCTTCTATGTCAGGGTGTCAAAACCGCAGTGCAATGACCGATGACTTCCCTCACCTTGACGTTATCAATGATCTCCTTGACGATGAGAATGGAATTCCCAAGGCAACTAGGGCAAACACAAGCTTCCACCAAAGTTTCAACAATCCTCACCCTCCAGTGGACAGGTATTGTTTGCAAGGACACATGGGCAAAGGCAAAAGTAGTGTTCAACTCCATGGTGGATAAGGGCCTTGAGCCCAACATTCATAGCTATACTACTTTGGTCAATGGATACTGCAAGAGGAGGAATATAGACGAAGCCATGCGTCTCTTCCAAGAAATGGCTCGTAAAGGGTTAAAACTTAAAACCTTCTACCGTCACTTACTCCACTTTGTTACAAGGGTTGTTTTCATTAGGAAGGTGCGAAGCCGCAAATAGTTTGTTTCACGAGATGATAAGCAGAGGGTCAACATCCTGATATTGTAGCTTATTCAGTTTTGTTAGACGGCTTATTTAAGAACCACGAAATCGTCAAGGCAATAGAGGTGTTTCGTTCAATGCAAGATCACAGTATAACACCTGATATTGTTGTTTACGGTACACTGATAAATGACATGTGCAAAGCTAGGAAAATTGAATATGCTCGGAAACTTTTTAATCATGTTTTAGCCAAAGGTTTGAAACTTGATGTTAAGATTTACAACGCAATGATTGGTGGACTTTGTAAGGAGACCCTGCTGGATGAAGCTGAGGAGTTCTTGCAAATGGAGAAAAATGGGTGCCCACCTGATGGTTACAATGTTGTTGTTCGTGAATTCTTGAAGAGGGGAGACACACACAAGGCTAAGATACTTCTACAAGAATTGCTCGACAGGAATTTCTCACCAGATGCATCTACCACAGAGACATTAGTGGATTTACTCCCGGTTGGTGGTGGGGATTGTGAACTTCTTAAAATGATCCAGAATCTTGTGCCGAGGGATAGAAAAACCATGTCATAGATTGTTAGGGAATTACTTGATTTTATCAAAGTAAGAATGCTTTTGTGTCTGGCGTTCAAGGAATCTCGTACATCCAGAGTTTCAAAATGGTAGCTTTTTTTTTTTTTTTTGGTCAGCATTCAAAATGGTAGCTTTCTAGTGTTAGGTTTAGTTTATATGGCGTTTGTCATCACTAGGATGCATAGCTGCGGTCACAAGTTCTGTTGTAGATAAAGGAGGCTGGGGGCATCCATATGGAGTATGGTCATGCATTTGTCTCAGATGGTGCTGAATCAGGTACAATTTTCTATGATGCTTCGAGTCATTTAAAGCAAACTGACGGCAATTTTTAGGCTTTCCAAGTTTTGTTTCCTAGCTGACCGAAACAGCAGACCAAAACGAAATTTTGATCCTTGATTAAGGGCATTCGATGTATATTGGCTTTATTTGCTTCCTTTCCCCCCCTCATTTTTACAATTTACTTCTGTGTCAATTTCTTTCATTATGTTTCGGGGGCATCTTGGTTTGGCCCTGCCAATTTCCCCCCATCTGCTCTTCAGGTGACGTCCGAATCAAAGACTGCTGGTGGCACTGATCCTGTTTTGGTTTGAAAAACCCATCTTCAGACAACCACAAACCTAATAACTCAGCCGATGCGCATAAACCTGGGCCTCATTAACAGACTTAAAAGAAAAGAAGTTGTTGAATTAGGTTCTTCAATAAGGTTAAAGATGACATGACGTGGTCCCATTGAAAGCGAAATGAAGCTCGCAATAAGGTACGACAGCAGACCAACAGAAAAGCCCTCCATATAACTAGTGTCTTCCACATTAAGGCCCTTAAGAGCTCCAATTGTTCAAGGACCTAAGCCAACTGTCCCGGTCCCGGTCATTTCCCCGATTCAAACCACACCACTACTACGGCGTTCTGTGAGTGCAACTGTATGACTGGTCTTGAACCTTCAACTTCTTCAACACGCAACATTTACGTTGCTCCTCAATCATATCGCAATACTATAAGGGGTCCTACTAGTAGTACTACTACTTCTATTGCCACCACAACTATCCCTCACCTTGACGCTATCAAGGACGTCCTTGACGATGAGAACGGAAGTCCTGAGGCAACTAGGGCAAACACAAGCTTCCACCAAAATTTCGGCAATCCTCACCATCTGAATTGGCAGTTCTGTTTCCCTATGGATATTGCGATGTCAAATGACACTGGTCCTACAATGAGCTCTTGCATTTTTAGAGGGCGTGGAGTTATTGTGACAATGGGTCCAACGTGGCTATGGCTCGTTTGGTTGCCACTTTGACCCGCTTGGGGAATTATAGGCCTACTGCTTGGTGGGATTTTTACCCTCCTTCCTACCAAATTCACATATTTGAAATGATCCAGGATCTTGTGCTGAGGGGGAGAGAATACATGGCCTAAATATTGTGCGGCTTACTTGATGTAGTGAAATTATGGATGCTTTATTTGTGATTGTATTTTCTGTATATTCCTTTTTTAGTCTCAAAATCCTTGTTGGGTTTTCGGTTTAATCAAGTCAGATTAAGTTTTCAGCACTCTCTGCATCATATACCAGATTGACAACTTTTGTATCCTATGGGAAGTTGCAACTCGTGAAAATGTTTGCATCCATTTTTTTCCCTGCACTCTCGTCTTCTTGCTACTCTCATACATTTTCACGAATTGCAACGTGAAGAAAAGCTCATTAGTGAAGAAGAGGCAGCGTGGATGGTTGAAACTGAGCATAAAGCAAAACGGGGTATGGCTGAAAGGAAAAGAAGTCAAAGAAAAAGCTGGTTTGAGTCGTTTGACAACTTCACATCAGTTAAATACTAGTGGGAACTCAGAAAGTTCCCATCTCAGGGACCTGACCTTTTTCGTTTTGCTTGGGTTTGGAGGAATTGGGTGCTAATTAAATCGATAATGAGGTTTATGCTTTTAGCTAACATGCACATTTTTGCCGGTGTCAGCTAAAAGCATAAACCAACTATTCCTGTCGTTTCCACAGTTCAAACCACACCACTGCTATCGCATTCTGTGAGTGCAGCTGGACCCTTCAACTTCAGCAACCTGCAGTAGTTATGTTGTTCCTCAGTCGTATCGTAACGTTATAATGGGTCCTACAGCCGGATAATAACAAGCTTGTTGATATCTTGTTGGGTCTGCTCAGCACAAAAAAAAGCTGCAAATTCCACTCCTTTGCCTTGCTTATATCTGTGAAGTGAAGTCCCACATCGCCTGGGCACCAAAGTAATGTGAAACATATAAGGGTGAGGGCACACTCACTTCATGAGCAAGCTTTTAGGGTTGAATTCTACCCAAGACCGTGTAACATTATCGACTTTATCGTTCCACAATTACTGCATTAATCGCTTTGAGCCGGCATTCAAAATGTACCTCCTTGAGGTAAAGCTCCAATCTGGTCGTGGAAAACACTAGAAAAGGTTTAGTTTTATCTTGCTACATCGATGAAACCGTTATCGGTAGCAATACTTCCTTTCTCATGTGAAAATGATCTGAGATTGCTAACTTCGGCTATACATGCACATGTCTTTTTAGATTTCAGCAAATCTACCTAGCTTGTTTTTTCGTGTTTCCTCCTTTATCAATTTCTATTTTATTTCACAAAGAAATGTTGCCGCCTTTCTTTGAATATTGGATTACAAATGGATTAGTGAAACCATTTTTTATGCTATCTTTTTCCTCCACAAATTTAAGATCCAAACACAGCCAAGTGTTTCGGTAAATCTGTAATGATGTGTACTTTGACTTTGTTGCATTTCTTTTCGGATTGTAGCTTGGAACATTGTGGTTACGCCCCATTAAAAGAAAAATAGTTGAGTTTCGAAGCAAAATTTCTAACTACCACCAGAATTTACCTCGCATAAATTTTCAGAGATCATAGTTCATGTCTTGTATAAATTTATGAGCTCTGTAATCCTAAATTCCTAAATGGATTTTTAATTTTCTTACATTGGGTAATCAAAAAATCAAAGTACTGACAGAATTATCTTTCTTCTCTTTCCTCCTCTTTAGGAAGCCATGGCAAAGGATATAAAGAACCATAACTCTGAACCAGACGTCAATCTGAAAGCTCACCGGTACGAACTTGACCAGCAGAACTATATATCCTGTCAACCACTACGAATTCTCTAATTAATTGTGTGATTGTGTTGGGAGGATCCACTGTAATTGAAAATTTCTAGCTCAAGAGTTTGGATTGGGGCTTGGGGTTGATGAGGAGGGTGTTGTCACAAAGGTTCTCGCTAAGAAATTGACCAAATCAACAAATACACAAGGCACGACGACGACAAATGAAGGGAAAAAAGTATACAAGACAGTATATTCCAACAATTTATCGAGCACCGTAGAAATAACCTCCTATGTTTTATGATTGGAAGCACTTTACCTCCTTGACATTTGGAGAGAGCCATTTTGAGACCGTTTTGATTTTGGCCATTTTAAACTTAGCTTTCCTACCATCAAAAATCAGTTCATAATCCGACAACCTTATCTTCCCAAAATATTTGGACTATTTTTATTAAAGGTGAGAGCTGAGATTACAAAATGACACAAACATAAATGATATAGAGTAAAGTATACTACATGAAACAAAAAAAGGTTATATAAAGTTTAACTTCAATAAAAAACACATCAAAACCTTTACGGAGATAAGAGGATCTGATAAGGATTATGGGAACACAAATACCCACATAATACTATTTTTTAGTCCCGTGTTTGGTTCATATGGGATTAATCATGTGAATGTACAAGTGTGGACTATGTGTTCGTTTACCAGGGGAGGATTGGTATTGACTAGTCCCCTTCCTCCATATTATCTCCCTCGTCGTCCAACGGTAAAAACTAACATCTTTATCCCACTATAACCGAACACAATTCAACTAATCTCAGTATCCATTCATGTAATCTCATCTATTATCCTATGGACCCCACTCGCCCCCCTCTATTTCCATCGTGAATCCCATCCTATCCAATCATTTTGAAAACTAATCCGACAATCAAATGTGCCCTTAGCCTTGTTTGGCATGACAGAAATCTTGAAGATAAATGCAAATATGATTAGAGGGAATTAAATTCTTCAAATGTAAATACGGTTAGCTAGAATTAAATTCCTTGTAAATTAGTATCTGAATTTTTCATTTCAGTGTATCGGATTACATCGGCAGCTTGCATTTATTTTTGTCTTTACTCACAAAAATTTTAGTGTAGCTAATAATTCTTTACTTTTTAGATTCCTCGTCATAACCAACCAATAATTTACTAAAAATCGACCCAAAACTAATAAATACAAATTATTTTTAGTAAAGACAGAAATTATTTTTGCCAAAGCACAAAGCTTAAATTTTTTCGTTTCTTATAGGAGGCAAGAATCCATTATCTGCGAGTGTGAGGCATTTCCATGGCTACTCAAGATTCCTAAATCCTAAAATACCCTATCTACTCTGAGCTTTAATTCCCAACAAATCCTTTACCCCAAAAGATCATATCTAGCCGGGTTTTTGCAGCTCAAATTCAAGATTTCAGTCCAAATCTCCATCCGCTCCCCAGGTCCAGCCTATGCAAGATTCAGACAAATCTTTACTATCACTCGCTTGCAATCGCTGGGTTCGCTTTCCAAAAGATGCAGGTAAATCCCTCTTTAACTTCAATCTGTCAAGGTGAAACTCTTTCTCCCTCAATCAAGTTCAACCCATTCTTAGCACCATCTCTTGGTTATGTATCCTTATCTCACTCCCAAATTTCAAGAAACGCTTTTGATCCCCGTGTTGTTGCAACAATGAACCAGACCCAGATAAAGGAATTACTTTTGGAAAAATCCAAATTGGGTTTTGATAAGCTGGACCATGCTCTCAGTATATTCCATCAAATGGTCCGAATTCGACATGGGTTTCGGGTAATTAATTTTAATCAGCTGTTAACTGCGATTTCCAAAATGAAGCACTATTCCGCCGTCATTTCTCTATATAAAGAAATCCGCGCAGTTGGTATTCCAATTGATGACCGGACCTTGAGTATTTTAGTTAATTGTTTTTGCCGTTTGAATCAAGTCCAATATGGGTTTGCTATTTTGGGTATCTTCTATAAATGTGGTTATGTCCCCGGGGTAGGTGCCTTTAACACTCTTATCAATGGTTATATTTTAGAAGATAAGATTGATGAGGCTGTGGAATTGTTTGGAAGGCTGATTAAAAAAGGCGATGTGAAACCTGATGAAATCACATACGGGACAATCATGAAAGGGCTTTGTAAAGTAGGAAACATTGAAATGACTGTAAAGTTGCTCAGAAGTATGCAAAAATGGAGTTGTAGGCCTACTGTTGAGATGTATAGCACAATCATCGACAACCTTTGTAAGGATGGAAATGTGGATGATGCTTTGAGGTTCTTATCAGAGATGAGAGAGTGGGACGTTATGCCAAATGTTTGTACCTACAACTCTTTGATTCATGGCTTATGCAACTCAGGCCGATGGAAGGATGCCACTAGAATGCTCCGAGACATGACTGAGCAAAACGTTCTTCCAGATGTTATAACATTTAATACGTTGGTACATGCACTTTGCAACGAGGGAATGACAAAAGAAGCAGAGTGCATACTCAACATCATGATTCAAAGAGGTGAGAAACCTGATGTTCTCACTTATACTTCACTAATAAGCGGGTATTGTTTGCAAGGTCATATAGACAAAGCAAAAGAAGTGTTCAACTCTTCGGTGGATATGGGCCTTGAGCCCAACATCTATAGTTATAATATACTGATCAATGGATATTGCCAGAGGATGAATATTGATGAGGCCTTAAATCTCTTCCGAGAAATGCCTCGTAAAGGTTTAAAACCTTCTACCGACACTTATAATACTTTGTTAAAGGGGCTGTTAAAAACTGGGAGCTGTGATGCAGCAGATAGTATTGTTCATGAGATGATATGTAGTGGTCAAAATCCCGACATTTTAACATTCTCGATCTTGGTAGATGGATTCTTTAAGAACCATCAAGTTGTGAAGGCAATGGAGGTGTTTTGTTCGATGGAAGATCACGGCATAGTTCCTAATATTGTGGTTTACAATATCCTCCTAAATGGTCTGTGCAAAGCTGGGAAAATTGAAGATGCTTGGAAACTTTTTGGTTCCTTCTCCTCCAAAGGCTTGAAACCTAACGTTAAAAGTTACACTGCAATGATCGGTGGACTTTGTGATGGGGCCTTGGTGGACAAGGCTGAGAAGTTACTTCTGCTAATGGAAAAAGATGAGTGTCCACCAAATTCCTTCACTTACAATGTGATTGTGCGAGCATTCCTTGAAAGGGGTGACAGACACAAGGCTATGGCAGTTCTGCAAGAAATGATCAAGAGGAGTTTCTCACTCGATACACGCACCATGTCCATGTTAATGGATTCACTCACAGTTGATGTTGAGGGCTGCAAAATGTTTGAAATGATTCAGAAACTTATGCCAAGGTATAAAAAGAGCATGAACTGAGTTCTAGGGAATAGATTTTAGTAGTATTGAAATATAGATGCTTGAATTGCATCCAAGAGTTTCTGAGATTCTGCATCTTCGGCCTTAATACTAAGCTGCATTCTGCCAAGCACTTCTTCCACTGGCACTCCCACCAAACAGATAAAATGGGACTCTTGCATGGACACTTGCTTCTGTAGTGTTTGGTTTGCTTTCAGGCATAGTCAGTTACATAATATTACAAGCACTACAAGCAGGATTACCATAAGTTGCATCTGAGTTTGTTGGCAGTGATGCGCCGTTGTCTAGTTGTCTGAATCATGTAGTGGTTTACAGGATTTTAATGGACCATTGTTAACCTGTCCAAATTCACACACAGTTATGTCCTTCATTTCTGCAGCTCTTTTCCTGCTTGTGTACTACATAGCCGAAAGTTGGGGGTTCAGTTTTCTATCTTCGGTTTTATGATGCCAGGCATTTTCTTTCTCCTTACAGATCATTGATGTTCATGTATTATTTCAGTTCAACTCTTTCTGAAACTGATGTATATGCTGTCTGTGATAGTTGAGCATTCAGTTTAGTGCGATGAGTTGAGTTGAGTATTCCTTTGCAAAGCCACGGAAGTTTGTAAAAGCTTTTGAAGATAAAGTCATTGATCAATTCACGCCACTACTTGTTATTCATGTCCGTCAGTTGATTATTAATAGGGAACGCTTTGTATCATAAACTGTTATCGACAAATATGATTTTGTTCTTTCCGTCATTTCTCTGGTTAGGAGCAGCTCATGATGGACCTTGTCTTGGTTATTTCTGTGTCACAAAAACAAGAGGGGCGGGTGTGGTCCTAACACCCAACCAAATTGCTTTTGTCAAAGTATAAATGCCTGTGTGTGTGGCTTGCAAGGAATGCCGAGGTTCTCTGTTCTATTGCAACTTTTTGGTATTTCTCATTTTAAATTGTGTTTATTTCTTCTGGGATATTCAAAAATTTCTTGGGTGATCAAGTGATTATAGAAAGAGAAACTTGGTAATCACTTGGACAGGTGATCTTTGAACTCATGAGTTATATTACCACAAGCAGCACACGAATAAAGTATCTTCTGTAGAGAAGGCATTCTGATCAAACTTCTTCTTGGACTTCCCTGAAAAATCAGTCCAAAAAGAAGTTTAGTCAAGGAAGTCTAGACAAATTAGATTAATACATGGTATTTTCAGTAACCTTAGTCGAAAGACTGTGTGTCGTCAATTTCTAGAATAGCAGATAACTTTTTGCTTGTGAGGAGCGTAGACTCTGTGCTTTATGGTGGGCGATTGAACAAAATGCTGGGCGCCTAATGTTCGCTTGAGCGAACATATTTGATTTTGAGAGTTGTCGGAAAGCAAGTTGTAATAGAGAAGGAAGTCACATCTACGAGAATAATGTTACAATGCCATTTATATTTTATATCTGTTTATGCTTTCTGGAACTGTTGGATAGGTTGTGTATCGTTGATCATTCAGTTAGTGCTATGAAAAACTCAAATGTTCCTCTGTGAAGCCACAGAAGCTAATAAAACTTTGGAACGTAAAGGTGTTGAAGTTTTCTGCCCTGGCATACTGCAAAAATGTCATTGTGATAGTGCATCAATTCATGTCAACCCCCTGGTAATGCCAACTGTTATTGACAAGTATGGTTTTGTTCTTTCTGTCATTTTTCAGGTTTGGAGCAGCTCGCAATGGACCCGGTCTTGGTTATTTCTGTACTCGTTTCCTATCAAACAAAAACAAGAGGGACGAGTGTGGTCCTATCCAGAACTGTGATCCACTATATGGCTTGTCTGTAGATAACCTTCTTACGAGGTATGGCTAACAGCTCACATTTCTCTGATGCAACCTTAACCATCAATCGCCCCACCTGTTCCCTCCACGCAATGCATAAAAAACGGGAGCTAGCCCTTTGTAACGGTGACCGAAAAGTTCCACGAGGCAAGGGTTTCTCAAAATGTGAGAGACCGGGTTGTGGGGGTAGCGTTGGGCAGGGTTTTGCAAACTGCGGTTAAACTAAGTTATGACAACTTCAGGAGGTGATGCGGAAGGTTGGGCCGTGCTAGAAGGTTGTGGTGAGTCGCTTGTGTTAACGGTGGTAGTGAGTTTGTTTAATTAGGGGGACAGAAAAATAATTCAGCGATTATTTATCACTCTCAGATTTCATTTAAGAGATTTTTATTTTTTATTTTCCGACTCATATGATTCTTGGCCTAATAGTAAAGATACAATTCGCTCGAACATGCATGAATCTAATTTTTTTTTTTTAGAGATTTATTCTCTCCTCATGTTCGGTTTATCTTAGACGCATGGTTGCATTTTGTTCCAACATTAGATTCCATCAAACCAACACGTGGTCAAATAATTAGTCTTTTTTTGTTATTTTAGCTTTGGATCAAACTCTTCAATTTTTCTTGGTTGTCTTGGAGAGAGAAATCATATCAAAATAGTAGCGAATGGAGTGTTAAAAAAATCATCCGAAACAAAAGACTTGGATAAACAGTTTTTTTCAAAAAAAATTTTGTGGTTTGTGAACATTTTTTTAAATTTATTAAAATTTAGAGATTTGTCAATTTCTCTTGTCAGATGAATAGAAAAGTAAAAAAAAATGCACTGCATGTAAAAAAATTTGAACCTTTTGGACATCCCAATACGATATTAACATATTTTTTTTAATGAGAATTTTAATTAAACATCCTAAACCAATATTACCATTAACTCTCCCTTTAAGGATTTTTCTTATTGGGGCTATGCTTAGAACTTGAAGAAAGGTAGTTACAATTGAAAAAATACTTGAGAAGAAAATAAGAGCGAAATGGAAGGAAAAATTGAACTTCTTTTTCAAATTTTCCCTTATTTTCGTTTAGAAACCAAACGAGGGAAGAAAAAATTTTAAACATTTTTTCACTTGGAACTTGAAGAAAGAAAGTTAGAATTGAAAAAATACTTGAGAAGAAAATAAGAACGAAGTGGAAGGAAAGATTGAAAAATTCTTTCTCAAAATTTCCCTTACTTTTGATGAAACCAAACGAGGGAAGTCATTTTCCCTTTCTTTTTACGAATCAAAAGTTAACATGAATCTTCTAAGAAAAAAGAGGAAAAGGTTCAAGTAAGAGAGGGGAAAGACTCGAAACCGAGTGGGCATAAGTGTGTATCGATCCCCACAATCCCTTGCCACCACAAGACTCGAGTCTTCTCAGAAAATGTGAAGTACCCTGCCCACCAGGCTACCACCATCGGTGGTTGTGTAACCATTGGTAGAACTTAGAACATCTCACTGTATCATTGTTGGGAACGGAACTAAGATTCTATTGTGTGCCACGGCCACAATATCGGGAACAAAATTAAGATTTTATTGTGTGCTACAGCCACAAAAGAGTTTGTCTCAAAATTTTGACTAAATTAATTTGTGATAAATACAATTGATATTATTTAGTTTTTAATGACTCCCTTCATCACTTTTTAAGTGTATTACTTCATAAATCCAACTTATTAAAAAAAATCATCACTACACCTTTTACATCAATTTTTACCTCTTCTTTACACTCTCACATCAATTTTTACCTCCTCTTTCCAAAATTATCCTCCATTTTTACTTATTAACTCTTTACCCTCTAATTTTTCAAAAAGACAAAATGATAATTGTATAAATTTTTAACTATTAACTTTTCAAAACACGCTTATTAAGAGATAACTCAAAATGAAAATGGTGAAACTAAAAAAACGATGAAGGAAGTATTTTTTTAGTATTTGATCATAACTTTTATGTCACATTGTTTGTCTCAATTATGGAAATTATGAAAATATACTTGGTTTATGACAACGAGGCTTTCATAGTGTTTTTCCATATATATATATACAATCAGGTTCACCTCAGGACTCCCGGAAATTGCATAAATCCGAACTTTCCGTTTCAGCCGTTGGATCGCATCCAACAGCCATGATAAAAGAAAGCCATTCGCGGGTCTAAATTATAGGATCCGGGTCAAATTAGTCGCGGGTCAAACACCCCTAATCGGATCCTCATTTCATTCCACGCTCAGAGAGAGAGAGAGAGGCGATTCGCGAACCTGGAGGAGTAAGACGAAATTGATCAATGGGAAGAACAAATCGGAGGGGGAGAACACAAAATCGACATCCCCAAGGTCTCTCTCTCTCTTTTTTTGGTTGAGTTTTTTTGTTCGAATCAGTTAATCAAAACCCTAGTTTTTGTGCAATTTTTTTCAGCGCTTTTTTGTGCGATTTGGAACTCTCTCTTGAACTAGGGTTATGTTTTTCTGTTGATTTTGTGGAAGAAAGATGGAACTCTCTCTCTTTCTCTGTTTCAATTTGGATGGGTTAGGGTTCAGTTCGAAATTAAAAATTAGGATTTTTTTCCCAAACAATTTGGATTCTTAATCAAGGGTTCAGTTTACACTCCTCATGTCCTGAGCCAATAAATGGACGTAAAAACTTCAATTTCATTCCATCCCATTTCATCCACTGAACTGAAGAGAGGAATGGGTTCAAAAGCAAGTATTATAAGATGTGCTTGCATTTTGTTTATCTTTTCTGGGAATCGTACAATATACAGGTAAAAAAATCAATTCAATGCTGCTGCTGTATTTCTTCTTGTTCTCCTCCGATTTCTTCTTCATCGATCGATCGAGGAAGATGGTTTTCGCGTTCGCAATCGCTTCTCTCTCTTCTCTCAAACCAGACGTGCGTCAAATGAGAAGTGAAGATCCGGTTTAGGCTTGGTTATGACCCGCGAGAACTATTCGACCCGGATCCTCTTAATTAGACCCGCGAACTCCCTTCTCTTATCGTGGCCGTTGGATGAGATCCAACGGCTGAGAGCAATAGTTCGGATTTAGCCTTATATCCGGTAGTCCTGACCGGAACCGGGTTGTATATATATATATATATATATACAAGGCCGGTTCCGGGGACACAAAAAAACACAAAAAAGACATTTCATCTCAGCCCTTGAAACCAACTGCTAAGATTAGAACTTAAAAGTTTACACACTATCTCCCCACTCCTCATCTCACTTGCTCTCTCCCTCTCTCCCTGTCCCTTTCCATATCTGTTCTCTCACCAGAAAGAAAGACGATCGATCAAAACCCTTGCCATCAAATCACGTGACACTCTCGGTTCTTTGCCCGGATTTCGGCTGCCGCCATCTCCAAGTATTCTCCGATCGTTTTCCATGAATTATCCTAGATTTTGATTGGGAATCTTTGGTGTTTTTGACTCGCCATGGCTTTCTCCTCTGTCAGTTAATCTGGAGTCGGGCACATCCCGAATTCCAGCCCTTCAAGCCTACCCCCGCCACCGCCATGAACAGCCAGACAAACTGGTCCACAAATCAACCTGTCTCTTAAAGATCATATAACAGTTCCAAACACTACAATATACCATCGGTTCTGAAAATACCTATTGTTTTGAACCTGAACAACATTTTTTTATGAAAGGAAAATAATTAATACATTAAGTTGCTAAAGTTAAACATGCCAGGTTTGTTTGTGACCAAAACAACAATCTCTCCATTAACTGATCCTTTAAGGACGGCCTGGTGAATGACCGGAAGTTCGACCCTCCGCCGGATAGGAAAACCACCCATTTTTTTCAGAAATAGCCTCTACATTTCGTAAACAATTTTTACACTGTAATTTGTTTTTAGGGGACTTAAATTTGGAAGCGAGAGGGTAAATGGTTTTGAAGGAGACCCGTTTTGATGATAAAGGAGAATAACAAGAGGGTAACATGGGAAAGATTGTTTACTAGGGCTATGAATTGGTGTGTTGATGGAGTTTGAGCAAAAGGAAGATTTGATTAATATTTGTTAGTACGTAATATATTTTTAAGCATCCATTAATTTACAGCTATTTTTCATGCGTAGGATGCCAACACTCTGCACAGACGTATATAATACAGGTGTTATCAATGTTTTCTTGTATCAGAATGAACATAGCATTGGCTTTGTATTGGTTGTGACTGTAGGATGCCAACACTTTGTTAAGCACCAAAACTTGCATCATTATCCTAACTAAATATGCAGCACTAAACAAGAAAAATTAGATGGTAAGCAGTGAGTGCACAATATACGAGGAGTAGACTTCTAAGTTCTAAGAAGACGTTCACCACCTTTCATCCAGAGGTCACCCAATAAACTCAAATATTAACTGCTTCTGCACTTTTACAAGTAAACTGGTTTTCGAGATCATGACAATAACGGGACGAGAGAATGAATCAAAGAAAGCTGTTACATAACTTACAGAGCCTCTTCAATTGAGCAATACATTTTGCTGCCACGAACTATTCCTGTTGTTGTCCACATGCCACCCTTCTTCTCAACAACTTCGGCCATTCCCACCTCGTCATCCCAACAGGCCCTTGAAATATTTTTCCTAAAGGAAACACAAACACCCAATTAATTTTTAAACAAACCCCTCTGTGAACTTACTGACTAGTCTTTTCTTAAAAAGTCATACCTAAACTGCAACTTTGGAATGTCACCAGAGGTGAAGTAATGTTCTTCATCATTTGTGTCCTGCACACAGACATCCGAATCACTAGTTCCACCTGAAGAATTCTCCCAACCCTCTACCTCCATTCCCCAAGTTTTTGATTATATAACTCACTTATCAACCATAAGTCAACACTAAAATCCCGGAACCTGCAAGAAAAAATAACAACAAAATACAAGTATCTTTTGGAATGCTTCGAAATATGCACAGAAAACGAAACTACTCCCAGTTTGTTACCATGGCGAAGTTCCATTTAAATCCCATGACATTGGAATACCAGTAAGGCACATAACTGTAGCCGTAATGTATGCGTGAATATTGACCTTTACGCCCACTAAATTACATTTGTTTAGCCCATTAGATCGTTACTTGGTTGGCTTAACATGTTATGGGTGTTTTCAGGTTTTTACGATCATTGGAACTGAAACGGACATAAAGTAGGTCTTTGGATGGTTTCCGTGAAGATGGGAGGCCTTTGAGGCAATTGAAGAACAAAATAAAAAGCAATGGGTACTCGCAACATTTCAAGGAAATCCTAATCAATCCAATTCCGGTGGAAAATTCAAGTGGTTGATTCCATCCCAAATTAGAAGTCAATTCAGCACAGCCGTTACTAGTTTGATCATATCTCTCTCATGTGCGATCGGGTGATTCCAATTGGGTTGGAAAGATAACTCAAAGAGCTAATGGTAATTTTCCAATTTGGATGTTTACTAGGTCAAAATGTGCTCGCAAGCAGAGACAGAAGTGCTAAGAGAAACAGACTTCGTCCGTATTTGTCCGGACGACCATGTGCATCAGAAAAGTCCAAACTTGCAGTATGTGTTGTTCGGATGATAGATCACAATCGTCCGTACAACCCATTACCAGATTTGTGCATTTTTACGATTTTTAAAGTATTTTCAGGGCACACACTATAAATACGGCAAACATTAGAAATAGGCAAGTTTTACTTTGTTTGAGGGTTCTGTTCATTATTAAGAAACCCTAGAGAGAGAGAGAGAGAGAGAGAGAGAGAGAGAGAGAGAGATGGAGATCTCATTGTGTTCTTCCAACCAAGCTTCAAAGATACACATTCACGGCCAGCTAAACCATATTCCAGGGTAAAGATGAAGCCCCGTTTCAAGTAATGGCGTTTATCCAAAGTTGCTAGGTTTGGATATTCAAATTGATAGTATGAGTAGGACTCGATTCAATTTATGGAATGGTTTTTACTTCTTTCTGTCTATTATGAGTTTATATTCGCAATATTCAACCACGAGTCATGCAATGGTTTTCTTTAATTGTGTTTGGATGATTGAGATAAGTTATACTTGTAAGACGGATCGTGCTATTGGACGGTTAGTGCATGGAGACGAATCATACTAGTATGACGGTCCGTGCTATGGGATAGTCCAAGGTTCTAAAACTAGGCGCTCCCACGCAGCAGGGCACCTTCTAGCTTCCAGCCCGAGTACTAGGCCTTCCAGCAATTACTTTTTTTTTTTTTTTACTTTTTATTACGTAGAGACATGTAAACTACTCCCTCCGTCCCAATTTGTTTGTCAATTATTCCATTTTCTGCTACACCTTAAATTGTATATATCTTTCAATCTATAATGTTTTCCACCGTTTTAAAAACTTCATATAATAGAATTAATCGTGTACTATTAAACAAGATCCATATTGCATATATTTGGAGATCAACATTAAAAAATATAAGCAATCGAAAACTGACTCGATTATCAAAAATTGACAAACAAAATGGGACGGAGGGAGTAAATACTACCAAGTACCCAATAAAAAATTTACTGGTGCCAACGGTCAATTTGGAAAAAAATACTAGTCTACAATCTACATACCATTGCCAACTTGGAAAAAATACTAGTCTAAAAAAAAATCTGGAAAAAATGAACATGTCATTTTACTGGTGTCAATACTAGTCTACAATCTACATGCCATTGCCAAGTGCCAACATAAACATCAATACTACTGTAACTACTCCCAATTTACTGTTGAAAAAAGAACTAAAGGCCAACACCTCTACACACCAGTTAGACACCCAAAAAACCCACATAAAATAAACATATACAGATGATATAGGGGAGTGATTTCGGCACCCCAAATTATTATCCACACCTTTTTTTGTCCAAAATTTTCATGCGTAAAAATTTCACTATAAAGAAATAAAAAATAAAAAAAATCATAGATAATAATTTGGGGCGTGAATATCAATTACCATGATATACTGTAGATTGTAGTAGTTACTGTCTACTAGTAATAGTTCCGAGAAAAAAATTATTACGGTAGTAGCTTGGTACTCTGGTAGCCAGTCGATGGAGAGGGAGAGAGAGAGAGAGCGAGCGAGAGCTCACCAGAAGGAAGAAACAGAGACAGAGAGAGCCGACGAAGAGCCTGCGAGGACTGATGAAGAAGACGGCGACTCGACGACTGATGAAGACGACAGCGAAAACTGACGAATTCGGTGACTGGTTGACCGTCGACGACGACTGATGAAGATCTGATCGAAGTGGGTTTCAAGTTTCCAACCAGTGAGAGGAGGAGAGGCGACTGATGAGTCACTGACGAAATGAGTTTCAAGTTTCTGTGTTTGATTCCAGATCGATTTAAGTTAGTAGTACTTAAACCTAGACTGAATTACAATAAGCCCCTTCAAATTGACCAAAATTCTGTTTTCACCCTCTCTCGGCTCATTAACCGATTTGCGTTTTTTTTAAAACTTTATTACAAAAAATGTGTGTTTTTTAACTTTATTCCCAAAGTACGTGAAAACATTGTTAGCAAACACGTTACGTTTCACGCTTTCAGAATGGGTTAAGATGGATTAACCCAAAAATTAAATTAATCGTAATCTGGCTTGAAAACGTGTTTGCTAAACACATTTTCTCATTTTTCTACAGCAAATAGGTTTTCACATGTACAGTTTTATGGCCTTGTTACTTGCTAAAGGAATAAGGAAGCACAGACCTCAGCCCTGCTTGTGGCAGTGTTTCCATCGCCCTTTGTCACAGTTTGCTCACTTTTTATAGAACCAATTTGATGTGTTTCAGATCTGCCTCTCGTGCGTGTGAGATCCAATCCAATGGAGTGGAGAGCACCGCACGTGGACATGTCCCATTGGTTGATCCCTGATGAAGTATAAGCCATTCTCTGTTTCAGTTGTTCTTTACGAACTACGGTAATCACTGCTTAGATACTGAAACTTTGGTATGTGAGTACTCTGATCATTTACCCATTTTCTGAAATTCTGCCTTTGGACATCTGTGATTCGATAAAATCCACATCATGTTCAAATTTACAGAGTTCAAAAAAGGTTAATGTAAATAAGTTGATGAATGCAAGCATGCACCCTTGGAAAATTGTGGAAATAAGTTCAAACCTGTTTACTGTGGAAAAATGAGAAAACGTGTTTAGCAAACATGTTTTTAGAAAGCGTGTTTGCTAAACACGTTTTCAAGCCAGATTACGATTAATTTAATTTTTGGGTTAATCCATCTTAACCCACTCTGAAAGCGTGAAACGTAACCACGTTTTCAAGAAAACGTGTTTGCTAACAACGTTTTCACGTACTTTGGGAATAAAGTTAAAAAACACATATTTTTTGTAATAAAGTTTTAAAAAACGCAAATCGGTTAATGAGCCCTCGCCTTTTTCGCCCTGGTCCGACTTCTTTCCCGACTAGGCTAGTCGCCAACTAACCACGACTCACCTTCCAGCGACTAGTAGGCGACTAATTCCGACTAGTTTCCGCCTGGACCTTCCACCGATTATATCAAACGACCAGGCCATAGTCACCTCGGTTACGCACCTTCCAGCGAATAGTCGCCGACTACTCAGCCGAGTTGGCTGAGTTTTAGAACACTAGGATAGTCCACGCCGACCAACAAACAACAAATAGCTTCTTGACGATTATCGAGAGGGATTGCAAACCGCAACGATAATCCTTATTGATTGGAATGCTAAACGGGTCTATACACAGTGGCGGACGCGGACGCAGGATTGCAATTTTTGCCTAATTTGCAGGAACCACTCTTCAGTAATTTTACAAAAAAATCTAAAAGGGTACTAAAAATATGTAAAAAATTAGGGGAGGGCAGGGGCCGAACACCCCCCCTAGCACCCCCTTGTCCGCCCATGTCTATACATAACGTAGTTACAGAGTGTGGGTCAATTCGAAACCCTAAACTCTTTCTCTAAAAAATTCCAAATTAATCAGTTACTTGCTTTCTTAATTCATTAGTTTCCTAAAACCAATTAAATCTACTCTTAGCTTCCTCGAATAGATATGGAATATCAATCGAATTTATAGTATTTTAGCCATTCTATCCCAATAGATACGAAACTCGGATAGTCGGACTTAACCACTACTCTTCTGAATATGGGTTATCTCTTAGTTTTATAAATTTATTTTTTGTACGATACAACAAATCAAGCACCCATAGTGAAAAAGGAATAGGAGAAATGGCTTCTTATGGTCACTCACCAGAGAACAATTCCAGGCTATTTAGGTACCCATTGAAATTGTAGGTCATAAACGGAGGACCAAGGACAATTATGGATTTAGATGTTTCTCTTTGCTAAAACAGATATGCCTTGGTAAGTGCTGCAATGGAACACTTTCATGATTGACCGTCCACCAATCTAGGAGTGAAAAGAATGTAAGAATACCTAATCCCACCTTTAGTTCAACAGAGTCAATTAGCTTCACAGCTCAAGAACTTTTTGTTCTCAAGAGTTGGTTTTCCACTACAAAGATCAACTCAATAAATGAATACGGGGAAAATACTAAACATATCTATAAAGTCCCACTAAAAGTCTTACACAACAGAGGGAATCCAACATAACTTCTCCCACTACAGTAAAAAAGAAATGCATTCCTAAAATTGGTAAATATGAAAATTACATCCCTTCAATTTTTTTCCTTAAGTTTGACAATGATCATAAAATTAAAGTAGGTCAACTAAGTTGCAAATAGTCTCCAAATGGACATGCAACATTGAAGTGCAACAATCGTAACACTCAAAAAACTTAATTACATAGTGTTAAAGCATCCAACTAAAAAGCAATTGACAATGAGTGGAGAAGCCGTCCAAGCTCATATACTAGCTTTGGATGTTATAATTAACCAATGTGGGTGTGGGACCCTTGACCCTCATGTGGAGAGGTAAACAACAGATCCATAACATGGGGATCACAACGAACAACAAAACAAGGTGCGCTTAAGGCACAAACAACGGGTGCAAGAGAAGCAAAGATAGGAGAGGAAGCAGCGTTGGTTCGAATCAATAAACCAATAAAGAGAGTCTTGTCCAAAAGCCTTTGAAAACCTAACTTTTATAGCATGTTAAACTATTCAACTCAAAACCAATTGGTAATGAATAGAAAGGCGACTCAGAATCATATTCTAGTTTTTGAGGTTATAGATAACCAATGTGGGAAAAGCTCTAACACTCCTAGCACGAGCGACCCATGACTCACACATGGTGAGGTAAACAAACATCCAAAACATGCACAACTATCAACCATCAACGACTTAAGTCTTGTCCAAAAGCTTCTGAAAGTATGAGACTACGTGGAAACTTTATATCCAACTCAAAACAAATTGGCAATGAGTGGAGAGATCGTTCAGCCTCATATATTAGCTTTCGATGTTATAATTAACTGGGACAAGCTAACACATAGCGAACGTTTGAAGCTAACAGTTATCAAATAGTTTGAAATCAAGAACGTAGTAAATTAAATATACAAAGAGGGAGGACATGATGGAACTTGGATAAAGTTGGTCAGGGGCTTCCGCTGCCGTCTTCCCGTATTCGGTGGTGGCTATAGCTTGTGATGATTGGAAGAGGCATGTACTTATGAATGATGGTTGCCTAGGATCAACTATGTAAGACAATTGAGAGGGGGAAAAAACGGGGATGGGCTAGTAGAGTAGGGTAAACCCGTTACCCAATAGGGTAGGGTATAGGGGTAGATTTTCAATACCCAGTCGGGGTAGGGGGTGGGACAGGGGAAATTTGTCAAATTTAAAATAGGGGTAGGGGTAGATCAAAACCTACCCCTTTGCCATCCCTAGTGACATAAATATCACTTGAATACCATAGGCGACTCTACTAAGGGAATAGGGTGGTCACTTGAATACCCTAAAAAGAATTTTTTTGTTTAAAATGCATGTAATGTTTCAGGTTTTATTTTAATTTATCCCTTTCTTGAACACCTAGCCTAAAATATTTGAACACGCTACACATAAATATTTGAACATCTATCCCAAAAATGTTTGAATAACTGGCCACAAAAAATCAAACCACAAACCATCCAATGTAAACAATTTATTTGAAAGCCATAGGCGGCTCCATAGCTTCCCATAGATGGTCAATTGAATAACCTAAATTGTATTTTCTAATATAGGTAATAATCTAATTATCTCGGGTTTGTTTGAACACTTAATTCTTATTTGTGATCATCCATTAATCCATGAAATTCATAATCGATGACCTAATATATTAGCTAAAAAAAAATACACACTCTTAATGATAAAAATAGATAGAGAAAAAAGTGCCTATTGGTATCGATTTCATGCTCTGACTTTTCTATGTACAACAATCAACTCTATATCTACAAATAAGAGCATGAGTAAAAAAAAATCAGTGTAAACCTATTCCCCATAATTTCCTACAATAGAAACTAATGTTTGTGTTCCCATTTAATTTTGTTTGGCCTAAAATATAAAATTCGCCTAGAAAATGCAATTGTGACATCTTAGGTATTTTCGTATTATTTGTTCTCATTATTCACATTAATATATAAAATTTTGTGTATATATGGCTAGTTAATAGAGCTAGTAACCATACGGTAATTTTTTACCCTGTTCAAAATTTCTAGAGCCGCGAATGATTATTGGAAACTTTCTTCTCCTCTGTATACTGCAAAGATCATTTGATTACGATTATCTGCGCTCAAAATCTCTTAGGTATAACTCCGAACCATTGAATTCACGCGGCATTCAAAATATACCAAACAAAACTGAGCTCTCAATAGATAGCTAGTAATCACTACTAATAACCATTCGCAACAAAAGTTTCTTTGCCATTTTGAAATTGGTGAGGCTTGCTACATGAGAATACGAAATTGTTTCTTGCTACAATACACACCCTGCTTCGGTGTGTATGCTTCGGTGTATACGATATGCTTCCCTTCAATTGCCTAAATTCATCACACTTTGCGTTCAAATTAATACTAACATCATGATTGAATTCATAATGTACAGCGATTCGTAACATTTGCACATATATTCATAACACATTTACTCTCGAGTTCATAACCTTTTTTATGTTGTCTTAAACACATCTAAAGAATTTCTATGCCACCATTATGAATCTTTGAGCCACGCAGCGTTAGCATAGAAAATTTTGAAAGCTCAACGTACCATTGCTTTATGCTTTATTTTGAGCCAAAAACCGTGTGCAAATGTTATGAATTTCATACAAAATGCTATGAATTTTTATAGGAGTACAAAATATGACAAATTCAAAGCAATTCAAAGAGCTACATACCGTGAACATCCAAATATGACAGTGAATTGTAGCATTGTCCTTTGCTGTTTTATTAGTAGACTATAGCTATAGATTCAGGTCAATATAGTAGGCCTCAAAAGAAACCAGAGTTGCATTCTACTCTCTCTGTCCCTTTTTAAGTGTGTTGTCTCGTAATTCCATCTTATTTTCTCTCATATCAACTTTAACAACTTTTACATCTACTTTCGATTACTTACCATTATCAATATAATAATACCCACTAATTTTTCAAAAAGGAATCTACTTTTAAGGGTAAATTAAGAAATGTATCCACTAATTTTTCAAAACACACACTTATTAAGGGACAGCCAAAAATAGAAAGTTAAACATTATAAAAGGGACAAATGGAGTATTTGGATATATGCTCGAAAAATTGTAGGCCTTTCTTTGGAATAGAGGGCGTTAACCCAACACTTTAGGCCCTGTTTAGATGCCGGATTTGGCACCCGGATTTGGCTTCCGCCCGGATTTGTAATCCCGGGCCCACGTTACTCCCCCGTTTGGATGCAATTTTGGCTCCCGGATTTGTTTCACTATTGGGACTAGTTATCCGGCTTCACCTTCGTTAGCTAACGACGGCCTCCACCCGATCGTTAGCTACTCCCGGTGGATTTGTGTTTTTCATACCAGTTTTACCCCTCCAAATCCAGGTGATTTGGGGGTTTTGTACATGTACGTGTTTTCTGGGTTTCGATCGATTGATGCTCGTC